>CAJVPT010003143.1:0-15911 GCA_910592055.1 Acaulospora colombiana
AAACTATATCTCTTATTTATATTTATTTTCAATCAAAAACTTGACTTTTTATGATCTAGAAAAGTCAAAAAACATCTTCTCTACCTATAGCAAGAAAGTTCTACAAGAAAAAAGAACTAATAGTATAGTACAAGAACAGGACATCAATCAATTCTTCCTATCATCAATAATATCATCAAAATATATAAGGTAATTAGTAGAAACTTGTTTACATTCAGCTATTAATAGATTTTATATCCATCAATTATATTTTGCAATGGGTTGTATTACCTATAATTCAAGATTAAATTGAGATGTACAAAATTTCTTAGAAAACTAAAAAATTTTGAATAATTATAAAAGAGATTGCTAGAAGATACATATTAAATCACAAGACTTAGTTTCTACTGGATTACATAAGAATCTGGGTTCATTATAAGTCTTTCATTTATTATAGATAAATAAAAAAAGCATTATCTAAAAAAGGTTGAAATCAAGTATGTTACTAAAAGTAAAGATTTTCATTAGACAATAAGTCTTTTTAAATAGTACACAATAAGAAAATCAAGCAGGTCTTTAAAAAAAAGCTAAAGAATTTTATTTTATTTTATTTATTTTATTTTCTTATAAGTTTATTTAAACATTTTTAGATATGTTACTTCCTCTTTTTTTTAAATCTATTCTTTTATAGTTTTCTATATTCTAATAGCTTGATAGAACATTTGACAGTAACAATCTACTAGTGATAAAGTAATAGACTAGGAAAATTTTTATTCAAAGATAACTATGGAGCAAAATATTGTTTTCAAAATTAAATTTAGAGATTATTATTGCTTTTAATAAGTTGATTAGATTTGATAGAGTATTTAACTATAGTATTTATTATGTTGCTTAAATAATAATTTATTTATATTTTTAATTAATCAATAAACTATAATCTAGCCTGGCTGCAGATACTTAAAAAAAAAAAAATCATAAGTTTTCTAAATAATAAATTTTAATTTGAATAAGCTATTTAATATATTAATAGTTTAAAATATTTTTTATTATTTAAATATAATTTTAAACCTATAAAGCTAAATAGTATGACTATACTAATTATCCTCAGGTGTGTTGTTGTCTCTAAAATAAAAACTAGTGAAAGATTACTAATGTTGAAAAAATTTTAGAGGAGAAGAGAAGGAGAGATTGGAAAATAAATAAATAAATAGAATAATTAATCTATATGTATAATTCCTTGCTATGTGACTTATACAAGAGGAAGAAAATTTTGTTCAGGATATTCATTAAAACTTTTCTAGTAGTGTTAAATATCTATTCATATATGATAGTAAAAACATCAATACATAGTTTGATCATATTTCAGATCTGTGATAATTTTTATGCAATATCAGTTATTTTTCAGATACCTTTATTTAGGTTCTTGGAAAATACAAGAATTTCAACCAATGCCTTTGATAATTAACTTGTGCTTTCTTGTGGAAGCTTCCAAAACATCAGTGCAGATCATATATGTGAGTAATATACTAATGCTTAGTAAGAAGGTAGGAGTCTTTAGGATAAACTACTGAGTCACTTTCTCAAGAGATGTAGAGAAGAGGAGATGGATTTAATTCTATTTAAAAATAAGAAGGAATTGGAATAAAAATGTATATATTGATATTGATAGATTAATTTACAAACCATTTTCTTTGATTCTTATTGTGCAATAAAGGCTACTATTCATATACTCAATTCTTTGTGTTTTAAAAGTTGAGCCAAGAAATATTGTAGATAGAGGAACCAGTGTCCTATTTTCAAATCTTCATCTATTCAATAGAGATGGGGAAAATCTATTTGATAATTAGAGATAGATAACTGTATCTCTAAAAAACCAGGTGTAGTATCTTGTAACCTTTATTATAATTGAATAGATTTTTTTAAAGATAGTCAATAACTTGTATGAAAGTGTGTCTTATATTCACCTGTATCAGATCCAATGACTTATTATAGATCCTAAGTTCTTATGAAGTTGAGGAAATGTATTTGGAACATGTGAGATAATCAATAGGAGCTTGTTTATATTCTTTTACTGACATGTATTTTTATATCCAATAACTATATGAGAAACTTTGTGCTACTTAATATTCAGGATCAAACTAAAATATACAAATTTCCCTAGAAAAAATTAAGAACGAGCATTATTAAAGCTACTACTTTAACAAGAAGGTTAATGGGAATGTTCTAAAAAGTCTCTTATTATAAATATAACTCTGTAGTGTTTTTCTATTAAGTGGGAGAACCAAAACACTTCAGTTATTCTTTCTTTCAAAACTTTCTTACTGTTGATAAGAAAGATATTTCATGACTTGAGTTAATAGAAGTCATGTTTTTATATGAAGAGAAATGTTTACAAGAGGGAGGGGAAGTGTAATGATAGTTTTTGAGCTTTTCTCAAGTTGGTTTAAGAAAAGTGTTAAGACTTTATTAACAAAGAAGTATAATAATTTTTTATGAATGTCTTTTTTATGTGTGATCAGAAGATCAATGAAGAGTTTTGAATTTATTATTTCAATAATATATATCAAGTAAACTAGTTTGTAAAATAATATTTATATAAAAAATTTTAAATAAATCATTATTAAATCACTATATTTATTTTAATTTATTTATTTTAATATAATATATTGCATATTTAGTAGCTTGTTGCAATAATATAACCATGTGACTTTGTATGACATCAGAAAATCATGTGGCTTGTAATACACGTCAAACATAAACTTAACAGCAACTAATAAATATAAAATGAAAGGTAAGTTAATAGTACTCTCTTAGATATCCTGTTACTCGATCCTGACTATTTTACTTTAGAATGATCTTTTTAATTTATCGACAGCAGTATAACCTGAAAAGTATAATTAATTGTGAACCATCTGAGATTGCAATTGAACGAGCCAAAAAGCCGCTTGTTCTACTACAAAGTTATGTATTTTTTATTGAGTATTTTCTTTCTTATATTGATAATGGATGGTATGAAGAAGCAACAGCTCTTTGAAGGGGTATTGTCCTGTTCAACCACCCAAAACCCTGATTCATTTGGGGGAGTGCATAAGTTTTGTCTGGGTGATTCTATCTTGCAAAAAAGCATGACTTGCATTTAACCACCCAAAGCCCTGATTTTGTTCGGGAGTGGATAAGTTTTGTATCGAATGGTTTTTGTGCATAGTGTCTTGATTACAAATAGATAAGTCTGAAGTGGAATAGTCTTCAGATGGGTTTGGTCCTGTTCAACCACCCAATACCCCTGATTTCATTTGGAGGGTGCGTGAGTTTTGTTTTGAGAGATTTTATCCTTGTAATTATGAGATAGCTTATGGTTTAATGTTATAGTACTTACTAATACTACATACTGCTTCATTAATAGGAGAAAAAACAATCGAGTTTATTTGCTAATTTTTGGTTAGTACAACAATGGAAATATGTAGTCATAACTGAATGCCCAGTTTTGTTGGTATGGGAGTTGCTGATCTGTCAATATAGCAGGTCATAATTATGGCAAGTTGGAAATATCAACTTCTTCATATCTTTTGTTGCTGCAGGAGGAACTTACTACCAACACTATACGCTCACAAGAGAAAGTTATAGAAGATGGTTGTTTGTACAAATGTCAAGAAGAGGTATATAACAAAATAAACTTATTTTGCTTTTTAATTAGAACAAAATCGAGACAGAAATAATGATATTTGATTCTCTCGTATTAAGTCCTATGAAGACTTCCAGCATATTATGTCTATCTGACAAAAGTAAAAAAATTTTTATTACTCCCAAGAAAGTAGGAATAGTGATTGAATTGTTTTTATATAGTGAGTATAGCTTAACGACTTACTTTTATGTCTATAGGATAAAGAGTTGGTTAACCTAAGGCCAGTATAGAATGCATCCTATGAAGACAAGAGCTCATTTATCAAGAACTTCTCTCAATCCATTAAAGAAGAATATTGTCTCACAGAATAATTCTTGGAGTTACTATAAGATAACAGAATATTTTTAAATATCCTGCATTATTAATATTAAATTGGCCAATACTTACTTAATAAAGGTCTTAATAGAAAGATATATGCTATGTATTACGATGCTAATACTGTATTGAATATTACTTCAAATTCAA
The DNA here is from genome assembly GCA_910592055.1 of Acaulospora colombiana. NCBI lineage: Eukaryota > Fungi > Glomeromycota > Glomeromycetes > Diversisporales > Acaulosporaceae > Acaulospora > Acaulospora colombiana. Next base: position 4,127 of record CAJVPT010003143.1, read on the forward strand.
AATGTGTCTATCGAATTAGAATATGGAAGCAATTCTGGACTTTTAAAGATGTTTTACTTAAAAGGTACAGCATATACAGCAGCTAAGAATTTGAGCAGATTGGATGAAATTATAATATAAACAAATTTTTTAAAGTTTTTAAAAACTTATTGTTTTGTTTTCTATTTTTATTTTTTCTATTTTTTAATATTTTTTAATATATTTTTATATATTTGGCCAAAATTATAAAATACTTTATATTTGAAACGTATTATCATTTGATATAATCACATTTTATTTTATTATTATTAAAATTTTTTACAATTTTTTTGATAGATAATCTATGTTAATAATGAGTAAAACATCTTTGCATATTAATATTATCTTTTGCAAATTTGACAGTAGAAATCATGTTATCCTTTAGAAAATCAGTAAATTTTCTTCAACAATAATTACGGTCTTCCAATTCGAATAATTTAAGTTAAATCTCATCAAAGCAAATTCGCTATATTCCAATCTTTCATAATCCAATTGTTATACATCTTTATAAATTCAAATCGAATTTTCTTATGTTTCTTGTGTTGCGTATGTACTATAAACCCATTTTTCTTAAGAATTCTTTGATCTGTGTCAAATGATTCAAGATCTTATAAGATCACTTCCATTTTAAATTATTACTATTGTGTAGGAAGTTATACTTGAATTTCATATGAACAAAGTGAACAACACTTGTATACTTTGTTAGCATATTAAAAACAAAATGTTTTGTTTTTCCAGAAACCTTATAAAATATGTGGGATGATTTTTCCATTGAGTCGAGCATTCAAAGTGAGAAACGTTTTTATGAATTTGATGACCAAGAGCATTGTTATTTTTATTGAATATATAATATTTGAAAGACCCGAGTCTTTCTTCAACTAACGTGCGAAGGAAGTTCAAGTAGCACACGTACAATTAAAAGATCGGAATTTACGTACTTAGAGACGCTAAAGAATTGATTTTCTTTTCGCTATATCCAGTAGATTATTTTAAAAATTTATCCGTTTAAGAAGCGAAATTATACATTATATCGAATTTTAATATGATTTACAGTAGATGCACTAATTTTTCTATATAGAAATCATTTATTCCTACAGCTCCATGCTAATTAATTATTTATGAAATTATGAATGAAATTAATTTCAACCAAGTGTTTTATAATTCATCACGTCCTCGAGACTTAACCTTTTCGCTGTCCTCTTTACTTTCCTGAGGACAAACCCCATCGATACCACATTTCTCATCATCCGAATCTTCCTTCTTTCCGACATCATCGTTCTTACTAACGTCATCCAAGTCCTCTTTCTTTTCGACATCATCTTTCTTTTCGGCATCATCGCTCTTACCAACATTATCCGAATCTTCTCTCTTCTCGACATCATCTAAATCCTCTCTCTTCTCAACTTTATCACTCTTACTAGCATCATCCAAATTTTCTCTCTTTTCAACATCTTCACTCTCAACAACTTCATCTTTCTTATCTTCCTTTTTCTTCTTGGTGTCTTCATCCCCCATGTTAACATCAAATTCAAATTCATAACTATATCCTTTACCTCTAGCCACATCACTTAAGAATTTCTCGATTCCTTCCTCATCGAATGGCCCAAGGTATGGTTTGTATAGACGTCGGTTTGGATTCAACACCATTAAATTCGGAAATACGTCAGACAATTTAAAATCCTTGATTAATTTCTTGGATCCTTTGGTTAATGCATCAAACCACATGAATCTGAAACCTAGTTTGTCATCTGTATGTTTTTTATGAACTTTTTCTTTAACTTTCTTTAGAATGGAAAGATTGTTCTCGTGTTCGGTGACAGATTCTTGAAATTCCGGTTCCACAACCAAAAATGTGAGTATACAAATTCCAGTACGTTTGGAAAGGCATTCAGATTCGAGATGTGACTGAGACTTGATCTCGATTATTTCGGGGTTGACTTTCGTGTTAATAGAACACAAGAGTTACATGACGGCGCTTATTAATTGTGCAACATAGAATCGACCATAAGTTACTAAACGATACGCACATTGTTCCTCGGCTTCTTCCTTTACGACATATTTAGGCTTGTTCTTGGGTAGGGCGTATTGACTTAGAAAGTTGGATAATGAAGCGTACTTCAAGTTGCCTATAAAAAAAAAAAAAAAAAAAAAAAAATCAAATATCATTTATTACGGTTAGCGTGATGCTGCAAATGATAAACCAGAATTTGAAGACGTATATATTTTCTCCCTGGTAGCGACCTTTGTAATCAATCATTTCGTTGGTTCCCCAGGTGACAACGATTAATTTTGGATAATCTTCAACACCATACTTTTCGCCAATGACTTTTTCGCGTTTCCTGACCTCGCCAAACAATAACCTATCATGAAAGTCGACGGATAATGCCTTATACAAATAGGTTGTTCGATCTTTATCGGTAAATAGAATTACTTTAGGCATTGTTTCGTTCTAATTAACATTAAAAATAATCAATTCATTGGTGAGTCTGCAAAAAGAAATATATATATATATATATATAGATATCGAATAACTACCTCTTTTTCTAGGAATTCTTCTATTGTCAGAGTTTTTGTCGTTGGATGTTCATTAGATATGGGCTGAACAAAAGAAGGTATTTCAGGAAGGGCAAAATCGGCAATTCCTTTCGCGGTTCGTGGACCGTTATAATCTATGAAACAATCTTAGTTCCTCCGTTTCACCGTACGTAAAGGAGGCGACTGTGCTTTGCATAATTCTATATTACCTTTGGCTTTCTTATAGAATTTTCCGGTTTTCTTGTCCTTGATCATTTTACTGGGGAAAAGTTTTATCGTTGGAAAGCCTGAACATTTTTTTATTTCATATGTTACGTTTAGCATACGAATCGACACGGCATTCGATATTCATTGACCTTCCTTACCTTTAATTTCATATGAACTACACACATTTCTGTTTGATTGGTCATCGCAGTCTACTGCGGCTATCTTTACGAGACCTTTTAGGTTTTCGGCGGCTTTCTTATATTCAGGTGCAAGCCTGTTTCGATCAAATGGAGGTACGTAAATGGTTGGAATATTTAATGGTGAATTGACCAGTTAATTAAACTGACCGACATACTTTTTGCAATGTCCACACCAAGGTGCAAAAAATTCTACCACCACTACTTGCTGGGATAAAAAAAAGTGGAATGTATAAGCGAATCATTGATAAAAGAAGTGTGATTTGTCGACTCACCTCGGTCGTTAAAACTTCATCTAACCAATTTTTTTCGTTGAGAATGAACACAGGCCCACCCTTATCATATAGTGCCAAAGTGTTTGGCACCGTCACCAACAGACATAATGAAATTATCGAAATCAAATGATACAACGTTGACGACATGTTTGACGAAAAAAATTTATGATAGAGAATTTCGAGTCTTTTTTTAATTATCTTTAGAGAAAGTCGTGGCACATTTTTATTGGTGCCTTTTAATGTCATATGTTCTTACTGCGAGTGAATTGTGTAACTAGTTACGGAGTGTGTGGAAAGCGACTCGATTAAATTTCCGGGAGAAGAGGGCGTTCAGGTATGGTAGCTCGGTTTAACCGAAATGGGTGTGCTCTTTCAACGCTACTTGTGAGAGGAGCGTGTTTTGTCATGCTAGGAACGGAAATGCATAAAAGTAATTTTATAAGAAGCACCCATCACCACTCTATACCTTTTTCCCACTTGCATTCATTGGTCGATTTATTTTTAGATGATGAGAAGGTTATATGCGAAATTCGAACGGCTAAAATTCTAGAATGTTGGCTAAGTTCATATCGCGAAACTTGAGGATTATGTGCGACTTGGGTTGCAATAAGATTGGAACTCAACAAAGACAAAGCCAGAGCACACACACACCGTTGCATGCGTAAATTCGGGTTATGCCAGACCTGGGGTTTCGAAAAATTTATTTAATTGTACATAATTATTAAGTACTGTACATAAAAAATTTTCACTGTTGATAAAAACAATCTTGATATGGCATAAAATTTATTACAACGGAATTTTTGTCAAAACTGTATGGAAAATAAATAAAATAAACCTTATTTATAAATGGTTAATTAATTATGAATGTTTTTACATGTCATGGTCGGAAGGGATACTTCCGTTAGCTCCCTTACACACCGTAGCGTTGTCCCGTGTTAAAAAGGTCGTTGCAGGCATTTTATTAAATTTTCGAATTATTAGCGACTACATAATTTTGAAAAAATATGATGACGGAATAATTCATAACAGAGATTGCTTTTTTATTCGATGACGAAGTTATCATCTTTCGTGTCTTCCTTAACTACGGGGTTGAAAAATTCATTGATATATGGTTAGTGGACATCCTTTCCTTGAAAGAAAACGGATAAGCGACATGCGGGCAGTTCATGTAGAAGGTTTAGAAGGTTTATGACGATTGACCCACTCGTCCCGAGGGTCCCGAGGGCTTACTTATCGATCATAAATATCAACAATTCACCAGAATTTTTTTTTTTTTTTTTTTTAAAAAAAAAAAAAAAAAAACTTACGTCGTTCCGCCAAACCTTTGCCAAAATTTCTGAATGCGAGTGCTCCCGAAACAAACGTCAGCTAGAAATCGATGTAAGTTTAATCATCTGACGCGTGCACTAAGAAATTTGACCGATAAATATGTTATATCCTTAGCATACCAATGATAAGATTATACCCGCAATAACTGAATAGGATGGAAACGGAAATGAGTCGAGGAAGTTGAAAAAATAAAGACAAAGATGGGTAAAAGAAGTTTTAATAATCACCGAGCAATATGAAGAAATACCAGCTTTGCTCGATATGTATCGTAGCATGCCTCAAAAGAATCACGAAATCAGCGATGGTACAAAGCAACAGCATGAGATATGTCATCATCCCACATCTATTTTCTTCTCGTATCTATTTAAAAGAGGATTTTTTATATCATTGTTAAAGATTTCGGTATATTAAAATTGCGCATATCAAATGGGTCGAAACTTACAGAGTAATATGCAAGAATCTCCGATAATACTATAATTATCGTCACAATCATGTGGAAGTAATACAGACCGCTAGAAAGGGTGAAAGTGATATTGTTTTCTCTACGATTATCGATTTCAAATATCCCAAACACCTCGATGGCCGTGACCAGGACGAAGAAAATGTCAAGTTTAAGAAACATGAAGAAGATAAGTACAGTTTTATATATCTCTGTTGTGAGAAACGGCATCGCATTAATAAACGTCAAATTAAAGCAGACAAATTTATACTTGATAAATAAAAATAAGATAAGATTACTCTGCATTTCAATATTCGCGCCTATTCTTTTATATATGTTCCAATTGAATTCCTTAATGCGTAAAATTTTCGGTTATAATTGATGACGTATCCACCATTCTGAATTAGTCGAAAGGACTTACCATGAAAAGCTTTAAACTAAGGAATGCAGTAATGAATGAAAAGAAGGTCAGGCATACCACAAGTGGTACATCATAGCCGGAAAAATCTTTGGAAATGTTTTCGGGATTATCCTTACACGCCGCATCTAAATCCGAACTCCATTTTCTGATTTCGAAAATTTGAATCTAAAATAAACACCGTCAATAATGTGCGATGTGTGAAACCGGCGTCTCTTGAAAAAAAAAAACCTACGATGCCACAAACTCCGCACAAAAAATTTATCACTGCATTCGTGACGAGCTAATGTGTAATATGGTGGTTAGGAGAGTACGCGAGTATAGGTGGAATGGGATGCTTCAAGATGTGCTTTTAAATAGCAATTTGACATTTACCTGAATTTTATTTTGATTATAGATCTAAAATTTACCTCGAAGAGAAAAAGATCGATAGATTAGCGACAATTAGCAACGGTCAACCCATTTCTTAAGACAATGACGATGCGTTACCGCGTTCAAGGAAAACCAAAGTTGAAAGAATTGAAAGGCGATAAATATGCAGTTTTCTTGTTCGATAAGTGACATGCGTGTGATGGAAGGTTTGGTACAATTAATGCCATATTGATTCAAATCATCCGTCAGTTTCAGTTTGAAAGTGTTATTTCGGTAGAGCACTCGGCTCTCTAACACGAGAACTACGCATAGTTGTAAAACCGAGACAAAAACGAATAACTTTGTCCATTTTGACTCCACCACTCTTTCACGAAACTAATAAGTTGATGGGGGAGAATCAAGTTAAAGAATTCAATCGGTGCCAGCGCATTGTCATATGACAAAAACCTTCGTTAACCAGTTAACTTCTGTGTCGTCAGGGAGTTCGCTTCTTTTACTCATATCCTTCGCAAAAAAGGGAAGGTGAAATAATTGGATGTGGCGAATGCGTTAGTTTCTTTCGGTTTCAAAGTGAAAGAGGACAAGGATATTTCGCCCTCACTAACTGTTGTGTATTAGTATGCAAGCCTTTTTAATAATTCGCGTAACCAATATGCTGCGATGATCCCGATGAGGACAAGTAGACCCTTTTATATCTTACGTTACGTATTATTTATTTATTTCGTCTCACAGTGTGGGTCTCCTCAAATACGTACATATACGGTATATTACAATTAGAAATGGTAGTTCGGAATTTCTCGGTTTTTAATGGGAAAACAAGGTATTCCCCCAGAATAGTTCTAGCTTTATTCTCTGAATGGTCATTTGATACTAACTCGACACTTTCGTGGCTAGGACCTGCAAGTTTCATTCGAGATTAGGTCACCTCTTTTTTCTTTCTTTGTTTTTTTTCCTCAATTGCTTACCGCCTATTTCAGCATGAGCTTACTGCAAATCGAATCGGACTTCCATGAAATGGAATTACATTAAATGTCCCACGGTTACATTATTGACGGCAGAGCTACTCGAGCAAAGCAAGATAGACGACTGATTGTTCCCTTGTTTGTCATGCGATCAAAGGAATCCAATTTAGAACTTCTCGCTTACAAGATTGAAAGAAATTTAATAGCTTCTCGAAATAATAATAAACATGCCTCGACCGATCCGATCTACAATGTGATTGAAGCTCGGCTATGCCACACCGATTGACCAGTTTCTAGCCGGTTCAGCCAATTGCCAGTGCGACCATATACGTGGCTTAACGGAATGCGCATTTTATGTAACCAGATTTCTAATTGGCAATCAAACGACTTAACAATTCCTGACAAAAGGGGAAAGGAAAACAATGAATGCATGTATTTTCTTAAGAGATAGAACGGACAATTTATGTGATCCCTATCGCTTTAAAGACGACCCTTCGGATATCATTCATTGGTGTGACAGTTTTTGTGCATTATTTTTTTCCCACCAATAAATTAATAATGTAACATTTGATCTCTCTTTACGCAAATAAACCCAACTCGATATTATTCTTGATTAACCACTGGCCTTTGATTAAAAAAAAAATTAAAATTAAAATAAATAAAACAAGAATGGACGGACTACACATTGGAACTTCTGCGGACAACTTTTTTCAAACCGATCACGACCTAGCCGTCCAAAGACGTCGAGCAGCCAAGCAAAACAACAAAGCCGGCGATCCAATTGTTTGCACTTCCAAAGTTCTATGCATGCTGCTTCCTGATGAGCCGGATTATGTCTATTTCGGGGAATCAGGATTCGTCGCGAAAAAGAAGAATTTGTTGGTATGCTGCTCAAGCGCGATAATATGAATTCGATGATTTTCACGCTCGACAAAAACTTTATCCATTTTTTGTGTAGTCCGGCAAGACTGTAAAGACATTCAGCGGACATAATGGCCCGGTCACCCGCCTTGCCTTATGGCGTAAAGATGGGGTGAGTTATCTTATTACCGGATCTTGGGACAAAACACTAAAGAAGTTTAATACCGAGGTGGGTCATCAACTCATCATTTGGCCAATTACTTTGGAGGTTTTATTAATTAAATATTTTGTAGACTGGCGAATGCCTCATCACATTTACTTCGCACACTGATTTCGTGAAGTCCCTTGCAATTTCAAACACAAGATCAAAGCTTTACTCTGGCTCCTCAGATAAAGACATTCGTTCATGGGATCTTATCACTGGTGAGCCGTTACAAGTATTCAAGGGTCATACACGAGGTATCGAGGATCTCGCCTTCGATGAAGGAGAAAACTTTTTGTACTCTGCATCCTCGGACAGGCTTGTAATGAAGTGGGATCCTCTAACCGCAAAGTGCTTGCAAGTATTTGAAGGGCATCTCACGAGCATATACGCTTTGCAGATTTTCGATGATGAGATGTGGACAGGTATATTCGACGACAGAATTTCTTTAATACATCACGCTAAAAAAAAAAAAGAACGTATCGGTTGAAATTAATCTTGCCCTACTTTTTTTTTTTTTTTTAAAAAGCCTCGGCCGATACGACAGTCAAAAGATGGGATCTGATAGTACGTTGACAAAATTTGAGATAAAATGTCCACGGAAAGTTTTGCTCAGCCTAATGGAATCCCTTTTTTTTGTTAGACTGGAAAACCGGACACGACCTTTGAGCATTCCGATTTTGTCAAGTGCATCGCATTCTTCGGATCATTTGTTATCACTGGCTCGCGTGATGAGACGATTCGAGTTTTTGATATTGGGGTTCGTTAATTCGTTTTAAGTGCTCTGACGCATTCCCATAATTCGACCGCATTCGAATTCATTTCTCCCTCCGATAGAGCGGGGAATTGATTAATGAAGTTGAAGGACACTTTGATGAAGTATCTTGTATGGTAGTTAGAGGATCCACGCTATACAGTGGTTCCTTAGATTGTACAATAAGAAAGTGGTCTCTCGTTGGTATGTTAATTCCTGTTGTATATAATTTATGTTAATTTATTTCTCTAATAAATAACTTGTTTTTTCTTTTTTCGGTGCGTCGAAAAGACATTGTTAGTCCGACGAAAGACAAGGGGGCAGAAAGTCGAGAGAAAACTGAAAGTGAGCCTGTCCCTCAGAAGGAAGTGCCTGGTGTAACGCTCACTGAGGAGGAGGAGCGAGAGCTTGCAGAATTACTGGAGAGTGACGATGATTAATAGTCATTTTAAATTCAAATAGTTCTAGCCGTGCTTTTCCGAGAGGATTCTGTCGGAATATAAGTATAAAAAAGAAAGTACGAGTTCATATAACTTTCTTCAAAATAAATGTATAGAAGAATTTTGTATGCTATAGTTTTGGATCAAGTGATCGGTCGGGTTGATATATGCGGGTTGGTAATAAGGGAGGCTGGTATTAAATGATTTTACTTGCACAGAGAAATTTGCTTTGTGAAAAACATTTGTGGAGTGGAAGCTAATTATTATTAATTAATTTGGCATAGAAAAAAATGACCATTCAAATCTATATTAAATAATTAAATTTAAAAACTTTAACAATTGTTAATTGAATTGTATTGTATAAATCATGTAAATTTTATATTCATTTAAATTATAAAATTAAATTTTGGAAATTTGGTGTTTACTGTAAATAATATAATTATTTAAAAATATTAGATATCATAACAAATATTATTACCAACTTTATTTAATGAAATAAATTTATTTTCTCAAAACAATGTTTATTAAACAATGGATTTTTATTTTTTTTTTATTTTTTTTTTATAAAATGGTATAGAACTGCTTTTATTAAATCAAGAATATATTTTGATTTTTATTAAAAAATTAAACTTATAGAAATAATCAAATTCTAAAGATGGAGTCTAATTTATTTATACCATTTTTTTTAATAATTAGTAATCAGATTTTGACAAACTTTTTTCAATATAATATATAATAATATAAGTTTTAAAATATGTAATTTTTTTAACTTTTTTTTTTAAACACTGGCTCAGCCTTGTTTTATTTATATATTTGCAGCAAAATTACATAGGAAGGCAACCCTAGAACTTACTATCTGTTTTCTACCAAATAAAACTCAATAGAGGATTCCCTTTATGGAAATACTCACCTTGCAGCTTGTTGCCATCCCTAGTAAGGGAGTTAACCTGCCAAGGCTGGACTAGTGCTAAAATAAATTTTAAAGATAAAAGAGTTGTCTATAATGTTTATGAGCTACTGGTCTATAAAAGTAATTTTTTTAATAAATTTAATTATTTATTAATAAAAATATAAGTACTTTAATTTTTTTTTTAAATATTCTATTTTTATTAATCCTTTAATCTATACAAAAAAGATGTTCACAAGAAGTTTTTATATTTTTTTTTACTAATAAACACTAGTTGAAATTATATTATTTGATAGCTGAATTATTGTCAAATTTGATTAAATTTAATAATAAAAATATTGCTGAATTCTTTTTTATTGCTGCTACTTGGCATAGTACTATTTTAGCAATAAATTAGCAATTAAAAATTTGGCAATCAAAAATTTAACAATTAAAAACTCAACAATTAAAAATTTATTAATTAAAAGTTTAACAATAAATTGTCAAAAAATTCATTAACAATTCAACAAATAATTCAAAACTATTTAACAAAAATTCATTTATTAAAAGTTTATAATAAAATTATTTATTAACAATTCAATAAAAATTTGGCATTAGACCTATAGGTCTATAACATAGTAATAGTGTATCCAGGTCACAATCACAAGATCCAGAGTTCAATATCACATATAAGTCATATGAGAAAAATAACCAAGTTACATAAGAATGGGACTTTTGATCACCCTGTTGATCGTTAGACTGAAAAAGATCTATCATAAGAATTGCATAAAGAAAGGTCTCTGATATGGTTACACAAATTATACACGATCTAATCTTCTTTGAACTGAATAGGAAACAAATCCTAGGATCAACTTTTAAAACTGCAGTAATTATCTGAACATATAACTAATCCCAAAATTGTATTAACAGACTCTAGGACCCTGCTTCTAGGACTACGATAATTGTCTGAATATTCTCTACCCCAAACTGACTAGCAAACTCTAGAATCTAACCATCTTAACTTGAAATATCTCAATCCAGTACTTGCTTAAATAAAGAATCTATCAAATAGGACTTGTCTGTAATGCTTCAGGTGGTAACAAAGAGAATAAAAATCCCCTCTAAGGTTTAAACAAAAAGTATTAGAATATCTGAAAAGTTCAAATAACCCTTGAGGATTTGATATTAATGTATAAATTAGTATATCAGTTTTTTTTTTTTTTAATAATCCACAATAATATCACAATAGCATGTCTTTATTGAGATATTGAAAAATACTATAAAGTTTATAGACTTTTACAAAGTGACTAACTCATTATTGTACATTATTATTTAAAGGGCTACACTACTTAAAAAATATGAGGAGTTTACTAAGCTAGTTCAGACTAAACAAAACTAAGTCTAAGCTAGGTACTCTAAGTCAAATTTTGAAAACAATATCTCACTCTCCTAGTAGCTTGCACTAGTTGAAATTATGTCATTCGGCTACCGAATTATTGCCGAATTTGACAAAATTTAATAATAAAAATATTAACGAATTATTTACAATTGCTGCCACTCGGCATTAAAAATATCGGCATTCTGCGAAAAAAAAATTCGGCACAAAATCCGGCAATATTGTGGCAAAAAAAAATTTTGCGGGCAAAAAAATTGGTACTGCGGCAAAAAATTCGGCAAAAAAAAATTGATACTGCGGCAAAAAAATTGATACTGCGGCAAAAAATTCGGCAAAAAAATTGATACTGTGGTAAAAAATTTGGCAAAAAAATTACTGCAAAATTTGACAAAAAAATTATTGCGGAAAAAAAATTCAGCAAAAAAATTATTGCAGCAAAAAATTCAAATTTCACGAAATTTATTAAAAAATTACAAATTCAATTAACTAAATTA
>CAJVPT010003144.1:0-15908 GCA_910592055.1 Acaulospora colombiana
TAATAGGTTATGCTAATCCTAAATTTTGTTAAACTTTCCATACTTTGTCAGACACACATAGTTCCCTTATCAGTGCCCAAGCCTTAATCTATAGTTTCTTGCCTTGTGACACTCAATCTTTTATGCCAGACTTTCGGATTTTTGAATTCTAGACCGTTACGCGTAAATCGCGTGACCCACGTGACCCACGGCAATATATAATACGTATTCCAAATTTGTACATTAGTCAATTTTGAAATTTCATTCTACTATATGTAATTAGCTTATCTTGAGTGATATTAAGAAGAAAAGTTTCATTTATTTATAAATAATTGTTCTTGCTGTTTTGTCTTTGATCCTACCATTGGTTGTAATAACATGAACCCTGTTTTCGAATTCAAGGGAATAATAATACTTGTCGAGAATTGATTGACGTTTTAAATGAATAAGATAGATGTCGAGCTGGACCTTTAATTTCTGTAGAGTTAGTATTAACTATAGCAGAATAAATGAGGCATTGTTTATCAGTAGATAAATACAACTCTTTTATTAAAACCCTGCTCTTGACTTCTTGCTCCTCATCCAGGAATTCATCGATCAGCTTATCTTCCTATGATTTACGAATCTTCGACTTCTGATATACGCCGGAATTTTGAAGCAATATCAGATATATCAGATGCGTTTTCTGACATTTGCTTAAATGTATCAACTTGTGGTAAAGAGGTTGCAGAGGGTGATGCAGAGCATCGAATCTCCGATTTTTCAAGTTCTGTTAAGGAGTCGTATTTATCGAGTTATGCTATATTACAGGTGAGAATCAGGGATAATCATTTCTTCAGGCACGTTAGTGTCCTTACTCCGTGAGTCGATAGGTCGCGGAATATCTTTTGTAAAAGATGCTTGTAATGACCCAAGTCTGTTTCTGTTCCAATTTCGTGACTCTATATTTAAGCTCAGTGAGCTTGGCAGTATCAGTTTTATTTATTTTTTTTTTTTTTTTTCTCCAACTGTTCAAACCTGATTTTAAGCTCAATGCTCTCTTCTATAACCTGTCTTAACTTCACGTTTTAAGCCTCGACCTCAGCATATCCCTAAGTTCTGGAATTTCGGCATTCTCTTTTGACTAAGAGCTTCGAATTTAGTTCTTCAAAGAATAAATTTTAGATAGTGTTTGTCATTGTTTGATACAAAATACGGATACAGTATGTTCAAAAATTTATTTAAATAACATGACTATAATAGTAGCGGTTTTTGTATGATTTATTCTTTCGCGCCGGCACTGATCGATCAGGAAAATGTATTCGAATTCTGCTCTTCCAAAATGAATGCTTGGCAATCAGTCGTAAAAAAAGCAACGAAAATTAAGCATAAAATTAATAAAACAGTCTATAGCTATCCCAAGTTACCAAAATTTTCCTTAGAAGAAAAGTGTGTCCAACATAACTTTCCTAAGATTTGCTCAATGTTGACTTGTATGGTTCAAAGTTTGCCCTTTTGTATTGGGTCGAAAGTTTCAATGGAAGATTATAACACTTTTCTTGATCATAAAGAATCAAGTGAATACAAATTTCACTGGGACAACGAAAATGTTTACATTGTTGATATGGCCAACCCAGAACACGAAGCCCTTGTCTCACTGCTTCAAGACTATTTTAAAGTTCCCAACGGAGATGTAATCATTGACCCTCCAATAGATGTTGAGGGTCAGCCATGTAAGTTAATTCTCTCAAGTTCTACTTGATCTTTGGATTGCAATAACATTTCACATTTTTCCTATAGATCATTATAATCCAACCGTTATCAGAAAAAAACTAGCACCAGATATTACAATCTACCAAAAAGTAGCATTTGTTCCAAATCCCACTTCTCCGCATCCTGGTCCTCTCCCCAGTGATGTAAAGGCACATCGAATTGTATAAATATCCATATTTATTTTTTAAATATTAATATGTTCACATAGGGAAACCCTCATGCACGAATATTCTGTGAAGTAGCTTTATCTCAGAGCGTCGCTCTATGTAATGAAAAATGTAAGAATTGGGTGCATAAACAATATGAGCGATGTTTATTAGGTATCAAACTTCATGATATAAGGAAAGGAGGTCATTACCGGTCAATGACAGTATGTCTAACTGCTTGCTTCATTATTTCGTGGCTTTTTCATCACAAAGAGTTTTTTAATATTAGTTAAAGCTATGGAAACGTCAAGGACTAGCACTACTAGCAGCGAGTGCAACAGTGCCGACAATGCCGGGAATATTTGTCCAAGAGGTAAGATTAATCTACTATTAGAATTTCTGTGATCAAGTATTAAAGGCTTAAAGTATAACTTTGCACTATGATAGTGGGACTTTGGAACTTTACAATATGCTGTACGTAATAGTAGTCAACCTACTGGTTGCACTGATGCGAATAAACTTTATTGAGTATAAACCAATTAAAAATGCGCTGTGTATACTGTATATGATGATACGTAGATTGATAGGCGACTCGGATCGCGCGATATTGATAAATTTCCATTTTCCGATGCATGACATGTACAAATTTTACTAATTTTATATACTTCTTAAAGTGTAAACCTCAAGATCGTAACGGTTGGGATATACAGTCACAAGTTCGAAATAATTTTGCGTCTTAATTTTATCATCTCGAATTGCTAGAAGACTATCATGGCGCTGTGTTTTAAAATTCACATGATAATTCAGAATTTAAATTACAGTATTCATATTATGTTAATCCAAATAATCACCTGCAGATTTTTAAAATTTACACTCGCAATGGCCGCGCCAACTCTGCTGATATCCCGTATAGTTTGTACTAGATCTCATTAATTATAATATACGTAGCAGGAAACGCTGAGAAATTTTTGTCAATCTTTTACTTTTATATTATTTATAGAATACGCACGTATGGCATATGTATGGTGTGTAGCAAAGGACTGTATATAGGAAAGAGTTTTTCTTTTCCCCTAGAATTCTACTTTTTACCTAGACAACTTAGATGGAAATATAACAAATATAGAAGAACAAGTTAAAAATAAAAGTTTTTCCCTCGGAAGATTATCGTCCAACATATTTCTACCAAGACATACCCTGGACATATTTTTTTACTTAGACGCGAGCGAATCCGTTTTGACAGCATAAATCGGTAGTCTACTTTAATAACATGTGTACTTGTAACTCGATAACTTATGTATATAATATGTTTGATGGCATACCCAATAATACTATTATCAGAAATATAGCATACTCGATAGCAATTAGCAACATAGGTTGCATACGTATTTGATAACATTATAGAGTTTCCAGATATAATTTACCTGATAGCATGCCTGATGGCGTGTATATAGCGTAGGCAGATAGCATGTATTTAATATACCCGATAGCATATCCAGATGACTATACTCCTACTATCTGCCTCCAAAAATGACGTGTAAAACGCAATCATATCGTCAAACTCGCGATTTAGTCAACCAATCTCTACTCAATAGTAGGATATTATCAATACAAAAGCGTGAGATATTTAGCATACTATGATAAATACTCATAATGATGCACAAATCACATCCAACCTATCAATAGAGAACTTTATCGAGACTAATACATCTACAGTCTATGAACTAGTTTATCGCAAAGTTGTAATATGTATACGTACGCCAGTTCATAGTCCAAATCCGCCTATCCATGCATTATAATATAGTAATAATATATCCAAAAGACGACTCGTATTATTATCACTAACATGATATATAAGGGTTGGCATAATTGGTAGGCTATAATCTTGTCAGTGTTACAAAAATCATTCTCTAAGTTAAACACACCATTGTCATAATTTTGATTCGAGACAATCACGTGACGACACACTTTTTTAAGTACAGTAATACGTACGTACATTGTGTATATCGTTATGTCCCATACAAATAAAAATGATGAAAATGAAGAATGGCTTAGTATGGCAATTAGGAACGGCTGTATTAGATAATACGAATACAGCTCATTCGAACAAATTCAACTTATTGCAATGGGAGGGTTCGGTAAGGTTGAAAAGGCCTATTCGAAAACAGCAAGAAAACAGGCAGTTTTAAAAGGCTTGCATAAGCAAGAACGACGATTTTATAAATTTTGTCGTGAGAGAGGTAATAATATTTATTCTATAATTATTTTTAAATTTTAATGATATTACTTATATGGTATGTCTATATAAATAGTTGCGAAACATTAGTGCAGTAGATGAAAGCGATAATGCTATAAGATTCTTGGGAATTAGCATGGGTAAGCATCTCACATAGCATTGTTAAAGTCTTTATAAATTATTTTAAATTTATGTTTTCATATTATTGATGCAAGTATGGGCATGTATTTTTTAGTATTTAAATATGCCAATGGAGGGACTCCGTGGTTATTTACACAATCTAGGCAAAAATGGAAGTTTTTCTGAATTAGGATGGCAAAGAAAAATTGAGATGGGGAAAGATATTGCAAGCAGTTTATGTTGTATAAATGCAGCGAATATTATTCATCTGGATCTAGTATGCGTATATGCTCTATGATTCTATTTAATTGGTCAATTTGGTAAATTAATAAATATTTTTTAATATTTTTAGCACTCTAAGAATGTCTTGATATATAATAATAAGTTAATTATTACAGTCTTCGGTCTGTCTAAATCCCAGAAGAAGATTAGAGAAAAGAACATTACATCCACTATTTGGTACACGCAAGAAGCTTATCGCGACCCACAATATCTAAATGATCAGTCATATAAACAAGATAAACCATCCGACATATATAGCTTAGGTATTCTTTTCTGGGAAATATCTAGTGGAAAATTTCCTCGAATCCCACTTCTGGATATTATTAAGGTAAAAAGAGAAACACCGATTAATAGCATTCCATTAGATTATGTGAATATTTATTATAAAGCTTGGCATGGTGATCCAAATAAACGTCCTAAAATTGATATCATCTTAGATTACCTTTAAAATACTAATTTAGAACCAGTGTTTCAGAAAAATATTTGCGTAGATAAAAGAATCTGATGGTTATTTATATTCGCCGGAAGATTTAATTAACGATATTTCTTCGGATGGTGAAAATGGTAGGCGTGTAGAGACCGATTGGTGAAATCAAATAAAGCAAACATATACACTGATTACGTAAATTGAAAATTTCATATCTTATCAGGGATATCTGTTTTAGATGACATTCATGATCACCGACATAAAGCTGTATCTTATTTTATGGAAGGGAATTATGTAAAAGCACTAGAACGTTGGAAACTCATTCTTGATGATCCTCGACATACGTCAGAAGATCGGAGGAATGCTTCAAATTGGAATCTGCGTGCTAAGAAGCTTGGTGATGCATCAGTATTCTTACTGGCTGAGGCTCTATGCAAGAATACCACCCTGACCAATTTGAATATTGTGTTAACTCAATAGGATATTCGGCAGGATATGCACTGGCCGAGGCTCTATGCAATAATACCACCCTGACTGTATTAGACGTTAGATATAAAAAGGAGAATCGGCAGAAAGGGTGCTGGCTAAGGCCCTATGCAAGAATACAACCCTAATCTGTTTGAATATTGATGATAACTCGATAGGAAATTCGGCAGGAATGGCACTGGCTGAGGCTCTATGCAAGAATACCACACTGACCAATTGGAATATTGGGGTAACTCGATTGGTGATTCAGCAAGAAGGGCACTGCAGAAGTTAGGCTTCGGAATATTAATTTGAATATGGAATAGCAATCTGATATGTTTTTTAAACAATGCTTTTATTATACTTATTATTATCGTATGTTTCGTATTTTGGAATTTTTAACTTTTTTTAAAAACAAAATTCAAAGTCGCAATAAATTATATAATTTTATTTAAGTCAAATTAAATGGGCATTAAAAAATAAATTGATAAATTACACGCGAAATTTAACAAAAAGAAATTTATGTAAATAATATTATTAGAGAATTTACTTAGATCGCTGATAATTTATTTTTTTAAAAAACTAGAATTATGATTTTATTTTCGAATATAAATTAATACAGTAACCGTCATAAACATGCACCACTTAAGTTATTTTATTTAATAATCTACTCTATATATTGATATAAGCTTTTTTATTATTTACTGTAAAAATAAAAAATATAATTTTTTAAATTTTGATGGTGCGATTTTTTTTAAAATTATTTCTAAAATTTATTGGCGAAGTTAACATATACTAGTTTAATAAATTCTCAAAAAACTTTCTACAAAATTCTAATTCGATTGAATTCTATACATCATTAACTGGTTTCAATAATTGTTCTACGTTATGAAATTCTATTTCTAAATTACCTAATCTACATTCTACTTCATTTCAAGTATGTTCTATAGAGATACTATCTCCAAAGAATTAAAGAAATGGTTTTTATCTAGCAATGGATCAATAAAAGGCCACATGACTTGAAAACATTGACAAGGTCCCATCAAACATGAAACTATTTATCATGTCACTTTAAAAAAGTTGCTTTAAATGGTAAATATGAAGGTAATATGAGTTCCAACTAACAAACTCACTACTGTATCAAGGAATTACTATCAAATTTTGTTCCAATGTTTCTATGAAAAATATTAACAATGTGATTGTTGATATAATCATACTATAGCCTATAAAATAGTTAGGACATAAACAATAATATGAAATTATATATTATTACTTCTATTTTCAAAAATTTTAAAATGGTTTCTTTAAAATCCGAAGACTCTATTGTTGTTATCACTAAAAAGATTGAAAAACTTAATTAATTTGACTGAAAAATTAAACTTTTTTATGCAAGTAAAAAAACAAGGTTACCATAAGTTACCTTAGCTTTACCAACAAATTTAATTCTATATAATTTATCTGTTTTAGGTGTAATAATCAGAATAGCTAACCACAAAATACATATTAGAAAAAGTTTAAACAAATTCTTTCAAGTTTAAAAAAATTTTAAACTATCCCATCATTAAGAAATCTAAGGAAAAGTTCAATAAATCTGAATATAAAGAGTAAATCTATATTGATCAGTACAACTAACCCTATATTATTAATAGAAGAGTAATAAAAAAAAAGTAAAAATTATCTAAGTCAAATAAGAAATTGAATCTATACACAAAAAAAATTTTTAGAAATTAATTTTGAAAAGCCATAACTCTAAACTTGAAATGGTATTAATTCCCTTACTATTAAATACAAAAGATTCAAAACTAAAATTTGACTATTATAAATTATCTCTAAGAATATTCTAAATCTTTCTATCAAAACTATCTTAGAAATATATTACAATCTTAAATTATAAAAAAATTTTAATGATAATTTTCAAATAATTCAACTATAGCTACTAAATATTATATTTATATCAAATTTTTATTTTTTTTTTTAAAATACTGACTCAGTCTTGCTTTATTGTAATTATATAGTATCAATATATAAAAGCTATTCTAGAATATACTACCTGTTTACTATCAAATAAAACTCAATAGAATCTTTCTATATGAAGGTATTCACCTTGTAACTTGTTGTTACTCCCAGAGTAGGAATCTAACCTGTCAAGATTAAAAAAAATTTCAAATATATAAAAGTTGTCTATTAAATTTGTGATTCATTGGTTTATAAACTTATTGACCAGATATATAAATAGTGAAGTTTTCTTTTTTTGTCTCGTATTTTGATGATTTTTCTTTTTGTTTGATGATTCCCTTCCTAGCTTTCCACTCTTAGAAGGCTTCATATATTCTTTGCCAAGTTTAATATATATTTAATAGTCTTAAGATAAATTACTATTATATAGTTTTTTCTTTCTATTCTATCTAGAATAGCTGTTTTGAGGCTACATATAAGTTCATTGGAGATGGCTTTTTTAATGTTTGCTATCAAGTATTCCTTATAATTCAGGTTGTTTTTATTTAAGAACTGGATAGTAACAGTTGAAATTCTTTCTTCTATATATAGTTTTCCACACAAGTTATAGTTATAACCATTAGAAATTTTTTGTTTCTACTCTGGGTTGCTAGTAGAGGAAAGAATAGTTGCTAATTTCTAGCTCATTACATTTATTACATTTGTTGTTTTTATAGATAGATAGAAGCATTGTATATAACTTGCTCTTGATTATTAGTTCTTTATTCGAAAGGCTGAAAAAGAACTTTCTTGATTTTTAGTTCTGCATATCTGTATAGTAGTTGCTTATCTTTGAGAGTTGTAAGTGGAGTGTTATTATTTGTCAGTTGATTTCTTTAATTATTATTCACCAAAGGTACATCTGATTATATTTAATAGTTACTATTTTATTAGATAAATGGTGCTTGTGAGTCTTTATATAACTATTTTTATAAGAATTTGGTAAAATAGTTGTTTAATTATGATGCTATGTCCAATGGTGGAAGAGAAGAAGTGGTCAACACATGTGTTCAACAAAGAAGAGTGCAACAATCAAGGCCTGCTACTAGACTTGGCCTTTAAAAGAAAAATCCAATATCAAATTATAACAGTGTACAACACAGCAAATGAAGTGAAGAATCAGGACAGGGCTAAACTAAAGCAATGGATCAAGACAAAAATCACTGAGACAAAAGAAAAAAAAATGTTTGTTATAGTAATGGGAGACTTTAATAAGATAGCAGATGAACACCTGGACCGTACGATGAAAAGAAATAGAGGAAGCAAACCTCATAATATCATTGACTCACTAATAGTATTCAAGCTTAGTAACATGTACAGATATGTCAATCCAATCAAGAGAAGTTATACCTACAACAGGCCTGAATCAGAGTACAGAAGCAGAATAGACCATGTTTAGACATCCAGCCCCCTACTTCCAAAAGTAATCAATACAAATCATATTGCAGTAGATACAGTTATTAAAAGTGATCACAAGAAGGTCATGCTAGAGCTCAGTATACTGCATGGTTCATGGCAAACAGAAAGAACAATAGGCAAAATAGGATTGACTATCCAAACTCTACACCAAAACAGTGGATCAACTTCTTAGAGAAAATGGATAAAATAGCAAAGGAAATCCTAAGGGCAAACCCAAAGACAGTAGAAGTAATATGGAACAAATTTAAAAAGGCAATAATGGCAGCCGCAAAAACAATATTAAAAAAGAAAAAGTGAAGTAAAAACACTAGAACCATATACAAGTCTAAATACAAACATCTGATACACAAACAGCTCAAACTTGTCAAAATATATAGAAGGTGTCAGACATGGCTTATAGAACCAGGCTCCAAAATAGAAGAAGACAGAAAGACAATAAAGAAGGAAGTTAAGGAAATTAATACACCAATCCCACTCTTGTCACTTTCACCACTCTTCAAAAAGAACACTTTATAAAATAGAGAATCCCTATACAAATGGTTGTTGAAAACCAAAAAGATTTGGGAAGCAGAGAACACAATTACCAAGATTAAAGTAGAATAAGTAAAAGGAAAGATGATCCAGAAAAGAATAGAACTGAGATATAAGCAGTTGAAAGAGTAATTATTCAAGATGATTAACAATATACTGGACCAGCAATCCAGAGTCATAAATACCCAGTAGCTAGTCGAAAGAAATCAAGAAAATGAGATGAAGATAATAACAGATCCAGAAGAAATTAAGGACAAAATCAATAAGCAATTCCAAGAATGGACTCGAACAAGACAGGTACTGGATATGAAGAAATACCCACATTGGCAACAGCAATATGCTTCCAAATAAGACATTCAGAAAGACTGATTTGAAAAAACTCTAGACAGGATTGAGGATCAGAGATAAGCAACACAATTAAAAAGAAGAAGAGTACAAGAACTCCAGGGTATTTAAAATAATATACATCCTGCTGAAAAACCTGGGGAAGGATGGACTAAAAATGTTAAAGATCCTTTTCAATAAGATCCTACCCAATTCCCAAATCCAAAGACTGACTAGGAGACATCAATATAACAAGACCTATCATATTGTTGGAGACCACAAAAAAGGTATTTATAAGTATTTTAGCAACAAGACTAGTAGGAATATGTACCAGACACAAGATATTATACAACAATAACTGGGCAGGACTTCTGGGCAGAAGCATACAAGAACCAATTCACATTATAAACAACATTATGAAGAAAGCAAGAGAGTTTAAAAAAGAGGCCTGGATCTTCAGCCAGGATATCGCAAAGCATATGACTCAATCAATAGAGAAATAATAATCGGGTCACTTAGAGAATCCACATTCCAGAAAGAATTATTGGAATTCTGAAAAACATATTAGTCAATAGAAACATTAGAGTAATTACAGTATATGGACTCACAGAAGAATATCCCATCCAAGATGGAATAGACCAGAGATATATCATATATCTCCTCCTATAGAAAATCTTTTATAATCCCCTTCTATAGGAGATCAAGGACAGACATAAAGGATATATAATGGAAACAAAAGTGATTCATGATCTCATTTCACCAAATCTGGAGAAGATCATGAACATGGGAAAAAAAAAGACAAACATCATAGCAACAGTATACATGAATAACATTATATGGTTCATAAGCAGTCAGGCTAAAATGCAAGCCATTATAAACAAAGTGACAGAATTCCTTAAAATAAATGACATACAGTTCAACAGTGAAAAATTAGCACTAATCTGTATCAACACAAGTAAAGAACATTGAGAGTCAGGCATCATGACAAATGGAATACAGATCACACCACTCCAAAAAGAGGAAGTGACAAGGATTCTGGGAGTATAGATATTAGAGGATGAAAAAAAAGTTCACCAAAAGAAGATAATCAAAGGAAAGGTAGAGACAATTATCAAAATCCTGATATGGAAAAAAGTTATAGACAAACAGACAAGATATATAGTCAACCATGCATTCTTTCAGCAATCGAGTACCTTCTAAATGACATGACCTTGACAGAAAAAGAGTGCAATAGACTTAGTGGCAAAATAAATAAGGTTTTCAAACACAAAGTAGAACTAGTATCAACAAAGCCAAATTGCATCATTCATGCAGACTTCAGTTACAAACTCTTCAATCTATAGAACAGACAGATCCTTTTGTATGGTAAGAACTTATACAATAGATTAAATAGTCACAACTTAGGAGGAACATAACACAAATTAGACTATAGCACCTGCAAAATGAATACTAGTCAATGAAGTCAATCCTGATGAACAGATTCCCATTTCAGAAAAAGAAAGGGAAAAACTTAATAAATGAGATTTTGAACATGTTGAAGTATCAGGAAATCACAATGGCACCAGTGGAACACATATGGTTTGGAAAACCAATCAAGAAGAAGGGGAGAACCATTAGAGAGATAGTCACAGAAGATTGATACAACAAATATAGACACTCACTTAGACATGGAGGAATACTCTTCCTAGATCAGCTGCTAAATGGCAGTAAGACAAGATTCCTCTCTTGGTAACAGGTGATAGCCAGAGTAGGAAAACAAGGTAGGGCACCTATATGTTACAGAGAGATGAAAGAACTGTTAAGGTAGCTCAACATTCTATATAAAGAGACAGGAAGTGAGGTGATATCAGCAAGAGACAACAGAATCAACAGCCCTACCATTAATAGCTTTATATCTAATATAACAGTGATCCTATTTCAAAAACAATCGACAATCAAATGACTAGTTACAAAAAGAGACAAGACAATGATAATAACAAAGAAAAAGAAGTTTCTCAATAGCCAATTTATTGTAGCCACCCACATGATCAGAGAAAACCAAACATCTCCAATCTTAAAATGCAACGGTTGCCCCTTTAATTATCCAAAACTCAAAAGGCAGTACAAGAATCAACAACAATGTATAATGATGCAATTATTAATAAACTCGATGAATATCAAGATAAAGAAGAGCACACAAGGTTGCATCTTATCAAAAGCACAATAAAGGAATACAAAGCAACTCTTGATTAATAGACTACAATCTTCATTGCAAGGGATAAAGCTTGCACTTAAGGAAATTAACAGTGTTAAAGGCCAAAGAAGTCAAAGCAAAGTTCAGAATTTTTGCAATGGTCACGTGACAGACGATCATAATGCAACCGAAGCTTATGCGAAACAATCAATTACCAACTATCACTATACCCCTTGCAAGCTAGAAGAATATGTGAACAATCTATTCATATCAAAAAGGTAAAAAACTATAAGTTGAGGTAATAGAAAATTAGATGACCAAGAAGCAATTTATGCATAACATAATACTAGAATAGCCATAGTGATTATGTAATAGCCCTATATATAAAAATGTATAAATGTAACTTCCTTCAATGACTTAATAAAATGACGAATCTTAAGATAAATCTTTTGGACAGATTGTTATAACAGTGAAGTTATAAGTAGTTTTAGGGAAAACTACCTTGAGACTCACTCAAATCTTTTTACACCTCTACCTTGATTTTGATATTGTTTTGTGTATGTGATAGAAGGACAGACTCTTCTATCTGCAGGTTACGTAAGCCCTTGATTATTAGTAACAGACTTATCGATCAGCCTGCTACAGCAGAAAAGGCCCAATACAAATCTACCATCAATATATATGGACCCCCTCTCAATCACAAAAGTCCTAATTCAGAAAAGACTAAAGGCCACCGAAAGAACAATATCAAAGCTACAACAAATCACACAAGAAATCAGCAACCAGGATAATCTTAAGATATATACTAATAGCTTCTTTACAAGGCAATACATGAACAGTAGAATAGGAATTGGGTGGGTAATTCAAATGAATATAAGAACACATATCACCACATTTCAAGTAGAATTAACAGCGATACTAACAGCAGTCAGTACAGTAAGTGCAAAAAAGAAGATAGAAATAATTACTGATAGTCAAGGTGCAATCAACACAGTTCAAAAAATCAAGGAAAAGAACAAAACTAAGAATCGGAAAACAGAAACCCCAAACAGGAACCTGGTTAACACTATTCTAAAAATCATAACTATACAGAACATCAAGATAAAGTGGACAAAGGTCAAAGGACATTCAGGAAATAAAGGAAACGAAGCAGTAGATAAGCTAGCTGCAACAACAATACTAGACATTCCCAGTAACATAATAAGGGTCCAGGAGTTACACTCGACAAGCAACATGACAGTACTCAGATGGGACCAGTCCTTTGTGGACCTTCCTTTCAGGACAATAGGGATAACCCTCTTTAAGACCAAATGGGCAAGTAAATGAGAACCCTACAAAGAACACAAGAGTGGATCTCTGGATAGAAGTCCAAGGAAATAGATTGGAACCTCACTATGGAAACATTAACACATCCAAAATAACATCATTCAAAACAGATCAGCAGGATTACAAAGACAGAACTTTTCATTGGAAAATGTGGCTCAATGAACATCCTACAATAGCAAATATAAATATATAAAAACCATACCTGTACAAAAACCCAACATGCATTATATGCAAACAACAGGAAAAAAGATATCTACACCCATTTATCTGTGGACCCAACAGGACAAGATTGAGGAAGAAGTATACACCCTTCCTCACTGAAGAGTGCGCAGCTAGGGCAAATGGTAACAAATAAAGAAAAGTCATATAAGACAATTGAAAAAGTCCCCTTAATCTACTAACGTCAAGAAAAACAGAAGAACTGAACAAGATAGGATGGTTGGACATCATAAGGGGGGTCATCACACACAAAATGAGACCGATAGCAGAAGAAATTACAGGGGATGCAAAAGTAGCAAAGATGGCATTGAAAATGGCAACAGACTAATTCTGGAAGAAGAAGAGAGAAATCTGGAAACTGAGATGTGACCTGGTCATAAAATGGGAAAAAATTCAAGGAATCTCATCGAAAAAGAAATGTGAATGTACAAGAAGGACCCAAGGATCAACAAGCATAGGGGGACAATAGGGTGGAACTACACAAAACACTAACAGATACTCATATATATATATAATCAACCACTATATGAATAATATTTTACAGAACGGATACTCATTTAATCTACTTTTTTCCTTAAATATTAGTGTTAGTGGAGTCATAACATGCTAATATTCACTGTTAGGTGAACTGTAGCAAGTCACAGGGTTCACATAGATACTGAGCCAACAGTTTTTTTCCTATTATAAATATAGTTTTTCTCACAATTCAATTTGTGTATAAAAGAAGGTACCAATGATTAAATAAAAACTGGATAGCTTGACTTCGCCAGCTTATAAAAAAAAAATTATGATGCTATGCTGTTTCTAGATCTTTAATACTGGTAATTTCATTTTCATTTTCTAATAGTCATATCTTTCCATGAATTTATCTATGCCAACTGGTCTACTACTTTATTATATTTGATTCTGGAGTGGCCTTTCATTTTATATAGTGATAGTTTAATCTTTTTTGCTTGCATATGGTCTTAATTTGAAGTAAAAAATTTGAGTTTTTTTATTTTTTCCTAATTTTAATTATGTCTTTCTTCTGGATCTTCTCTATTATATCAATGGTTATCTGACTGTCTATGTAGATATTTGCTATACTATGTTTTGATAGTATACTTAGAGTAATATAATTGCCACTATTTCTATTCTAGTAGATTATATATGTCATTTTATTTATTCTTGGAATGTATGTTCCTTTAGATTTAGAGTGACAATAATTCAGTCCATGTCCATATAGTATTTATCCTTTGAGTTTGTAAAGGATTCATCTGTATAAATATTGAAAATATCAAAATTTTTTATTTTATCCTTGATTTTTTCTATCCTTTCTATGTTTTCTGGTAAATTGTCAAAGATTTTATTTTTTTATCTTATTTTTATTTATGCTTTAGCTAGTATACTAACCACTATATTTTTATCTTGTATGGGAGGCTCAGATATCTAGGTGTACTCTATAAAAATTATGGCAAGAAAATTTGTAAATGTTTTATTTCTTCAATAATACTTCTTTATGTCTATATTATATTATTTTATCTTGTAAATATTTGACTCTTTTGAATAGGTATAGTAATTGAATATTTTCAAGTTGCGATAAAGCCACATTTATCTTTGTTGATGTCTAGAATATTAATTATATAATCTTGACATGCCTCCAGTAATGAGTTTCCTAGATCTTAGATACAGTTTCTGTATCTTATTATATTTTGATCTATTTTTTTGTATTTTTTGTCAATTATTGGTACTACTTCTTTCTATATGTATATCCAATAAGTCTTTGTTATATTGTGATTTATTGTGTGAATCCTTGTTTGAAGATAATGGTTATTACTTGAAATATTAAAATTTTCTTCACTTTAAAATTCATTTTATTTTGCTATTTAGGATTAGGAACCATATGAAAGTTTGAACTAGAATGTTTTCCTTTTGATTTTTATAATTTAACACCAGTTTAATATTTTTGATTTATCAGCATTTAGTAACTATTTAATAAAAAGTATGTTATGTTTATTTAGATATCAGTACTTTAAGTAAAATTATTAGCTCATAATCTCTTCTATGGGAGTATCCATTACCTGAATAAGTATAATGCTATTATTTTTATTACTTAAGTCAAATATAAGGCCATGTTTTATAAGCCATATAGTATTATGCATTAAATTTTTTTTCAGATTTTTCAGAGCTGTTCTATTTTATTTAAAATAGGTTTGGTGGATCAGAATTTATTTTGAAGTGTTTGAAGCCTATTTATTGCTATTTTACTAGTTATATTATTTTGTTGATTCTATTTGTCCAGTTAGATAAATATAGAAGAAGTTATCTATCCTAGAGATATATTTTTTTTTAAAAAAATGCTGGCTCAGCCTTACTTTATTTGAATTAAATAAAGATATATAAATTATTTATGCAAGAATATCACTTGTTGTTCAAAACTCTTTCCCGATCACTTGAGGCCCAGCAACCTCGACAACAGGGAAATGGCTTCCAACACTAGAAACCCTAAGGTTTCGCAGCTCGAACAACAAAGAGTAG
>CAJVPT010003145.1:0-15905 GCA_910592055.1 Acaulospora colombiana
CTATCCATTTTGTGAAAAGCTCCTTGACTTGAGATAACTGTTCAGTTGGTCCCGAGTATTTGAAAACAGTGCCATAGAGGAGACTAATCTCTACAGAAATGTTTGTCATGATATTGGTTTATATGTAAAAACTCCATTTCATTGTTTACTTTTGTGAAAATTTCCTTATAAGGAAATTTTGTTTTTGAAAAAGTGTTGAACAGGAAAGAGTTCTGTAATTAATTGATTTATAATCCATTTAAATTAGCAAATATATATATATATATATATATATATATATTATTTTCTAAGTTATTTTTAAAAAATTATTTTTTTATAATAAATAGTTAATATATAAAAGTCATAATAATTTGTAAATATTTAATATATATATAATAAAAATATATTTATAAAAAGTTTATAATTTATTATAAAATTCTTTTTACTGATTCTCTAACTACATATAAAAATGATGTTTGCAAGAAGTTTTTTCACTTCTTTGCTAATAAAGTTTTAATACTTTCTATAAAACAACTTGAAGTTGGATTTTAAGAGTTGTCTCTATTCTTATTTTATTGTTTACAAGCCTCTTTATTCAAAAACATGACTTCCAGTAACCAATAAAAGTCAAGTAATAACTTTGATAATAATGATAAGAAAGTTTTCAAAGAAAGAGAAATTGATTGTGAAGTACTTGAAGACTATTTTAACTTTGAAACAAGAGCTTGCAGAAAGAGACTTTATTGCAATTAAAAATTTCTTTCTTTCTGTTAAACTATCTTAGTCCTCTTAGAGCTTTCACTTTCATAGTTTTCTAAAGAATTTTATTATCTCAATTTGATTCTGAATTTTTAATAGCACAAATTTTCACCAAAGTAATTGGTTGATACAAAACATATTAGTTTCTTAAATGTAAAAAAGCTTCTATTGGTTATACTCACGTGTTTCAATAATATTATTGATGATTAAAAAGAATATTCTGAAAATGTTTATTTTCAAAAAGCTCAAATTTCTTAATGAAGACTTCTATAATACTAAAAGATCAAGTAATAAGTAATGTGAATTGCAAACTCCTGTCTCTTACTTAAGTTTCTCAGGCAGTAATAAAGCTTTAATAAAAAAAGCTGAGGTCTAAATATTTTCCTTGAGATATTCTAATTTGGTAATGCTTAAATTTATCCAATACTACAAGTAGTAAAAAAAAAATTTGTTTTCAAAATTCAAATAAAGCAAGAAGACTATTCCAATCAGGCAGATCCCTTTTAATAAGAGATTGTTCTTATTTTTGGATTTTTTTAATAAATTATGAATTGTTTTCTTTTTTCAATCAAGTTTTCCCTTTTTCTTTTTAATATAGCAATTTATTGATTTTTGGATAAATCAATAATAACAAACTATTGACAATAATTCTAATAAATAGAAGTTATTATTAATTTATTGGGGAAGTGTAATATTGTTCCCAAAATCTGACCTAGAATACTTATATATAAAGACAAGTTAATTATTTTATAAAAGTCTGTAAACTATTGTAATTTTGTTTTAATTTCTTAATAAAGGTAAGTCATTATAGTATGATTATGAGTTAAAAAATATACATATATATATATAGTAAAAACATATTATATTAATCTAAATATAGGTAAAAATAAAATGACCTGTGGGTCTATAGCACAATGGTAGTGCTTCCAGGTCAAAATCACAAGGTCCAGAGTTCAATACCAAGTGAGAAAAAATAATCAGGTTGCACAAGAATGGGACTTCTGGCCTCCCTGTTGATTGTGATGCTGAAATAGATCTACTGTGAGGATTGCATGAAGAAAGACCTCTGGTCTAGTTACACGATTACACTTGCACATCCCCCTGAACTGGACAGGAAAAGAAATCCTAGGATTCCGCTTTTAGGACTGCAGTAACTGTTTAATAATTTCTAATCAAAAACTGTATCGGCAAACTCTGGGACCTAACCATTCTAGCTTGAAATATTCCAATCCAGTACTTGCTTAAATGAAGGAATTATTGAACAGGGTTTGTCTGTGATGCTACAGGTAGTGTCAAAGAAGAAAGAAATCTCTTCTGAGATTCAAGTAAAAGTATCAGGGTATCTGAGTGGTTAAATAATCCTTGTGAATTCAATCGAGTATATAAATTGGTATAAATATATAAGAGTCCTATTGTAAACTAATATTCTAACTATACCAATAGCACTATTTAGAACTGTTATCAACCACTGGCCCCTAGTTGAGTCTGCCTCATTTTTAGAGTGATGTGCAGATTTAATTACTGTAGGATAAGCCATGATAGATTATTATTAATTTGCATGTATATAGAAATATATAGCTTATACAAGATAATTGGTTTCATGCTAAAGGACCTAGATCCAAGTTTAAGATAATTCTTAATAAAAGGCTTGCATCTAATACCAGTTGTAGTTAAATAAAAAAAAAATAGGTAAAAATAAAACTCTTTTCACTGATCCTCTGATTACACACAAAAAAGATGTTTGCAAGAAATTTTTACACTTCCTTGTTAATAAAGTTTTAATACTTTCCTTAAAACAACTTGAAGTATGATTTCAAGAGTTACTTCTATCCATCCTCTATTATTTACAAACCTTTTTACTCAAAAACTTGACTCCTAGTAATCAAGAAAAATCAAGTAACACCTTTGATACCAACAGCAAGAAAGTTTCCAAAGCAATAAGAACTAACTGTAAAGTATTTGAAAGTTTTTCTAATCTTTGAGGTGAAAGGCTTATAGAGATTTTTTGCAGTAAAAAGACTTACAGTATTTTCTCTCTTTTTGACTATCTTGGCCCTCTTAGAGCTCTCATTTTCATGGTTTTCTGAGGAATTTTGCCTAAGTAGTGCAATAGATCTAGTTATTTCTAGTCTGTTTTGCTAGTCCTTAAGTTTGGGGATAAGATATACAGTATATATCCTATGCTTTATTCTCATGATATCTTTCCTTGTAGTAAGATGCTATTGTACAGGTCTATGAGCCATATGAATGCTTTTGGCCCTAGGTTTTTGTATACACTATATAGGATATTATCAAGCCCTAATACAGATTTGAAACTTCTGTTCTTGATTATCCCTTGCAGCTCCTGTGTGATTACTGGTTTCAACAGGTTCTAAAACCAATGTTCTTGAATTCTGCTATTTGATGTGTATTGCTCTGCCCACCTGGCTGATGTTTCTACTAGTATGGTCTCTTTGTAATAGGTTCAGGTTTCAAAATGTTGTTTTTGATTTTCTCTGGTTCTGTGATTACTTTTATTTGATTCTCTTGGTCAATTATTAGTTTATCTATTACTATGGATATGTTGGACTTTTCTAATATACTATTTATCATCAATCTCTTATTATTTAGGAGCCATTGTTGTCATCTTTCTATATGTTATTATATTCTTCTGTTTTTTTAATGGTTGGTTATGAACTTGGCAGTAGTTTTGTATCAGATAATATATTCTCTGTATATTTTCTTCTGTTGTATTTATTTGTCCTGTTGGTTAGCTGATTAATATAGCGTTAGGTCCATTGTTAACTCTGTAAAGTCCTTTTATATGCTGCTGACTTGCTTTAGTATGAGGAACTCTGTATATTCATTGAAAGTATTGATATTTCTTTGAAGAAGTTTTGACAAGATCTGGATATTGGTGATCTTCCTATATAGCATTGGGGATTTTTCCATTCCCTTGTTCCTTTTTTTTTATTTTATCTTGGGGATGTATTAATTTGATACTATAAGAAGAAATTACTTAAATATATTCCATTTGCCTTCAATGTTTCCTTG
This sequence comes from Acaulospora colombiana, assembly GCA_910592055.1. NCBI lineage: Eukaryota > Fungi > Glomeromycota > Glomeromycetes > Diversisporales > Acaulosporaceae > Acaulospora > Acaulospora colombiana. The sequence goes on from CAJVPT010003145.1 coordinate 3,772, forward strand.
TTCTATCCTGTCTCCCCTTTCTATACTAGTTTCAATGGTACTCTTGAATCTTTTCTATTGTTTGATATTTATTTTGTACCAGTTGTACCTTGTGTTGCCTCTATAGATCTTCTAGTAGCTATTGTTATTGAGTTGTCACATGTCCACTCTTTTAGTCATGATTTCGTGGTTACTTTTATATAGAATATCTAGATGTTGTGTTATATGTGAGTCTCTCGTCTGCCACATCTCTTATGGTAAGTACCATATTTGATTGATTCTACTATGGGCTTCTTTGCTGTTGTTCCATGTAAATTGCTTTTATAGTGGATTGTGCATCCTGAATGTGTCATGAAAGTTTTTGATTATGAACTATTCTAATAATTTCAATTCTGGTTGACAGCCATTTGGTTATCTATGGGAGCTCCACTTGTCCATGGATGGGTTGGAGATAATGTTAAAGTCTCCATTTATTATGATATGTGTATTCATCCTCTTTGCTTGTGTTATCCATTCCTATATTGTTTGTTCTATCTCTATCTTGTTCTCATTGTTGCTGCTTCTTGATAGTAGATATACTCCTATAATCCTCAACTTGTGTTTTCTTAGGAAGGCCATATCTATTATGATGGTCCTTCTCTTGATCTATTGTTTCTTGAATATTCTGGTTACAATGTCCTTGTGTATAGCTATGTTCACTCCATATTTGATTTTTTAATATCTATCTATTGTTATTATTAGCTGGTATTTATAGTGTTTTTAATGTTTTATCTATTGTTTGTTTTCATTAGTTTCTGTTGTAATGACAATCTCCCAGTTTTTCTCTAAACAGTATTCCAGCCAGAAGTTCCACTTGTTGTCTTCTACTATCCCTCTTATGTTGTGTATTGCGAAAGTTCATAAAGCGTGATTGGTGGTATCCTTCTTTTTTGTATATGCATGATTGTATCCCTTGATATTGTGATTTCTATCTATTAGTTTTGTAGTAGGTGTTTATTAGATTAGTGTTGAAGTTTTTTGTTTACTGCTTCCTTCACTTGAGAATTTTATTATATTGCTCTCTACCATATTAGTATGATGAGTTGTATCCATTTGGGACTGTCTATTATGTGATCTTAATGAGATTGATTACCTCTTCCATCGTTGTGCTCATTTTGTTTAGTTGTTGTTGATATGCTTCTTAAGATTTTTTTATATCTTGGATGCTATCATTAGGTGTCCTTGGTTGCTCCTCACTATTATTGTTTGTATTCTTCTTCAGTTCTTCCACGAGTTTGTTAATGCTTTTGAGATATCTATTGTTACATTCTTGTTCTAGAGTATTTACTCTATCGGCTAGATCTCGTAGGTCTTTTTTCATCTCTTTTATATCTTTTTGGACTGATCATAATATATTCAAGATATTCTCCTGATGCTATATGTTTTCTGATCTTTGGCCATATTTCAGGATATTTGTATAGCTCCTTGGGTTGTTATTAGTGTTTAGGTTCCTGTAGGTCCCTTGCTTGAAAGTTGATTTGATGCCTTGATACAGATGGATTCTGGGGTTGTTAAACCTATTTGTGTACTGTCTTGGTGAAGAGTTTCTGGTTTGTCAGGACATATAGTAGTGGTCAAAAATAATAAGAATTTTAATCATGTGATTTGATTTGTCATACTTTGAAAATCTTATAATATAATATAAAATTTTTTTTACTATTTATAAAATAAGTATGTATATCTATAATTGTACAATGTATAAGTCACATATTATATATATTCGTTATACAAATTTGTCATATGTTATTTCAATTAACACTTGCAGACTAATGAATGACCGTAAGGCTACTTTGGAAGAATAAAATTCATGAACCAAAAAAAATAGCAGCAATAACTCATATACTGCTTTTCACTGTCTATCACTATATAACTAAACTCAAAAAAACTGGAAACTTGTTTCCTTGTACTCGCTCTGGTCAACCAAAAATTATTTTCATTAAGCAACATCGTTATCTAGATCAGATTGTAAAATATCAAGCTAGTATTACCTCTGTTGAACTTGCAACTCGTCTTAACAAAACATATTATGAATTGAATGTATCACATGGACAATATGTCGTGAACTTGTAGCTCTTAATTATAAGGTGGATTGTCCTCGACGTATACCATTATTAACACCTGTGCATATTGAAACTCATTAAAATTGGACACTTTGTCATCTTAATGACTGCTGGAACCAAACAATTTTTCCTGATGAGACAACCTTCCAGATGTTTTGAAATACTCAATTAGTTATATATAAGGTTAATGTAGAGTCACGACCACAAAAGGCAATGGTAAAGCATCCATATAAGATTCATATATGGGTGACATTTTCTGCACAAGGTTCGATTGGATTTCATATGTTTACAGGGACTCTTATGGCTATTAGGTATTATGAAATTCTTACTCAATATCTTTTTTTACATGCTTATAAGGCTGGAGTACAATGATGCTTTCAACAAGACAATGTATCTACACATATGACCAAAATCACTAAAGAACTCTTGGATTCTCATTATGTTTGTGTTGTTGATTGGCCTACAAACAGTCTTAATCTGAATCATATTGAGAATTTGTGGACAATTTTAAAGGAAAGGGTTGAAAAACAAGTAAATATTTATATCGCAGAAAATCGGTATATATCTGTAAGCGAGTTTCAACAAATTATTGAAAAGAAATGGAAAAAAATTGATTGAAATTTATACTTTAAATTAATAAATTCAATATCCAAGTATTTAAATGATATAATTGAGTTAAAGGGTAAAAAAACAAAGTATTAAAAATTTTTTACCTTAAAATGGATGTATTTAAGGCATTTAAATATGCAAAATTTAAAATTTTTTAAATAAAATTTAAGGCCTAATAGCCAATTTAAAATTCTTAGTATTTTTGATTACTACTGTATATACATATGATATTCAAGTAAGCCATACACTTGGCATAGAGAGGTCTTCCATTATATCCATTATATCTATGTTTCTCTTACTAAGGAGGTGGAGAACCTAACTACCTAGAGATTTTCTCTCAATTGAAAGTAAAGACAGTAAATCTCTTGACTTGATTATTATTGTTTCAAGGTATGTACACTGATTTTGCTTTCGTGCTTGTAATGATAACTGTCAGATCTGATGCTGTTGTATCAGATAGTAGTTGAGTAAAGGTGATACTATGGCATTCTCTTTCTTCTTTAATTTCGTGGTTTCTGTAGAAAGGAAAAATTCTGCAGGAGTAGTATCCTCATGTGAGGGACCACTCCTAGCTAATCTCTATGTAGTCTGATATATTGGAGAAGGTAATATTTGTTATCTGAAACAGCCCAGCTTTCTGTAGAATTATATAATCAATGCTAATCTGTTTATCAAAAAATTCTGTTAAGTCCATTTTGATAAAGTGCAGAGGGATGTTCTAAACTCTAATTGTATGGAAGTTGCTTGCTTGAAAGCCCAAAGTGATGATCTACCTAAATTTGGCATTCTTATTCTCTGTAATATTGATTTCACATGCCATACTTGCTTCTTCTTTATTATTAAAAATGGTGATGATTTGTAGTTTTCTGATTGGATATTCATACTTTATATATTTTAAAAAGGGAGATGTATTATTTTCTATCTAATAAAATCTGTTTTCTTCCTAACTGACTGTCCAGGAACCAGGTCCGGATTGATAAAGACTTTCCCTGGTATAAGGGTCTCTTGATAATCTTGTTGTTTCTATGGTGTGGTTAATGTATCTTGTTTGTTTTCATGGTTCTCATAGCTGTATCTAGTCTGGTCAATGATGTCTAGAAGGTTTTCTCTGGTTGAAGAAGTGGCAGTTATTTCATCCTTAATGGTGTTCACTATCTCTGATGTGATTGCCTTGCTAGTTTCAAGGCTGGTTTAATTCTCACTTTCTGTTTTCAGTATAGTAGGCTCTATATCAATTCTATTCGCCTGGTTTCTATCTTTCTTCTCTTTTCTTTTATCTGTTGTTTTCTTCTGATTTGTTGTTCTGATTCCTAGGGGAATAAGTCTGAGCTGTAAGGAGGGTATTATTGCTTTGATGTTCAGCATTTTCCCATTGTTTCTGCTGATTCTGTCAATATTATACTCTGGTATTATCTGCCTTGCAAGATTTTTTAGTTACCTCATGGAAGTCATCTTGAGAACTGTTGTTACTTGGTAGTAGAGATAGAGTTCATTTTTACATTTTTGCCTTAAAAGAAAATTTTTTCAGTTTTTAAAAATTTTTGGAAAAGAGTTTTTTTTTTGTCAATAAATTTATAGTAATAGTTATGTTTCATTATACTGTAATTGTCTTTATTATATTGTTCTTTATTTTATTTTATTTTTCTTTTTATTAATTACATGTATATGATCTTTTGGGAGAACCACTAAGATTATATATATATTATTTTATGTATTTTTATTAATTTATTTATATTGAGAAAACATATATTTAAAGGCTATCTTTTTCCATTACTGACAACTTAGAGTTGTCTGCTCCTAGTTTATACTTAATAAAGTTTTTTTTTAACTAAGATATATAATAATGAAATGATTTCCTAATATTGCATATGTTACAATATATACATATATAGATTAATAATCTATTATAACTTATTCTAATTAAATCTACTTATCACTTCAAAAATAGGGTAGACTCAACTAGGGGCTGGTGCTTGATAACAGTCTAATGGTAATGTTTTGGTATAATTAGTAGATTTTAAAATTGATCTTTTATATGCTAATACTAACTTATATACTAAATTAAATTTGCAAGAGTTAATTAACTACTCGGATATTCTGATACTTTTTACTTGAAACTCAAAGTAGATTACAATTCTCTTTGTTATCACCTGTGGTATTATAAACAAAGCCTATTTGATAAGTTCTTCAATTAAGTAAGTATCAGATTGAAATATTTCAAACTAGAATGGTTAGGTTCCAGAGTCTACTGATATAGTTTTGATTAGAAATTATTAGATGATTACTATAGTCCTAAAAGTAAAATCTTGAAATTACATTTTCTATTCAGTTCAAGAGGATGTGCAGGTGTAAATTGTATAATCAGACCAAAGGCCTTTCTTTATATTAGTCGAAATTGTATCATTCAGCTGCTGAATTATTGCCAAATTTGGCAAAAATTAATAATAAGAAAATTAACAAATTATTTACGATTGTTGTCACTAAGTACTAAAAATATTAGCAAAAAATTGGCAAAATATTAGTATACTGTGAAAAAAATTTAACACAAAATCTGGTAATATTGTGACAAAAAAATTTTTTGCATACTGCGGTTAAAAATTCAGCAAAAAAATTAATACTGCAACAAAAAATTTGTCAAAAAAATTGATACTGTGGCAAAAAATTTGGCAAAAAAATTAATACTGTAGCAAAAAATTTGACAAAAAAATTGATACTGTGGCAAAAAATTCGACAAAAAAATTATTGCAGGAAAAAATTCGATCAAAAAAAATTGCTGCAGAAAAAAATTTGGCAAAAAAATTATTGCAACAAAAAATTCAAATTTCATGTAATTTATTAAAAAATTACAAAATCAATTGACTAAATTATTTGTCATTTTTCTTTTCCTCCTCTTTCTTCTTTTTTACTTGCTTTTCTTTTTTCTTTAAAGATCTCAGCTTAACTCTTTTAAAACTAACTCCAATTGGTTTTACCTTGCCGAATGTTTTCCAAGATTTTTTGCTTTTTTCTTCTAACCTAACTGCTTTTCAAATTTCACCCATTCATACACTTTCCCCAATTTGTTCTTACTCTTTGAATATATTAATAATTCCTTATATTCAGTAATTTTTCATCTTTTGAATTTATCTACTGATTTTTTATCTTTTCCTGTCTTTTTTTCTTGTTCACATTCTGAAATTTCTTCCTGCCCAATTCAGCAAGCCTTCTGATGGAATCATGTCATAGAAATATAAATCATCACAATATCATTTATGAATCAGCTGAAACATTTTAATTGATTTTGAATGTTCATTCAAATATTTTAACAAATTCTTTAACTATAAGTAATTATAATTGATATTGTAATTATTCAGTATAAAATACTATATTTTGGCAAAAAATATCTCTTTAGAACACCAATTATAATCATATACATTTATTTTTCTTTTAGTAGGGTTTTTGGATCAGTATCACTTTCTTCAGGTAAATGCACCTTTGTATCTTTAATTACATCAGTTAATTTATCCTAATATTTGACAACTTTCTTTGATCTTCGTTCAACAAACAACTGTGCACTTTTAATTCTTCATACTTTTTTCTTAATTATTCATTAAAATTAATATATGAAGGTAATATAAATGCAAAATATTATTAATCTTACTTCATTTATCCAGCTATTTGCATGTAAGTGGCAATTGTCTGCTTTCAGTTTTCCAGTTTTTACCTTCTAATATCTTCCTCTCTGATAGTGATGTAAAGCACTTAACCATTTGTTTATTTGCTTTTATGAGAAATTAAAACATGGGACCATGAATTTTATTAATTCAGGTATCAACTTTTATAATATTTTTTTATTCACATCACTTGAAAAAACTTTGTCTATCCTCAGTTTATATTCGTTATGAATGGTTTTTATTAAGGCCTTTATTTCTACTCTCGCTTATTTTAGTTTCAGTTCATCTTCAATAACTAATTTTACCAGTTTTGCCTCTTTACTACTCCTCCTAGATTAAATTCTTCAGTGCTTTCCTAAACTCAACAAACTTTCAGATTCTGATATATCAGTTGCTCTAGATTCTACAACAATATAAGATCAAGTTCAGGTTCCACAGATTTGAGCTGATCAATTTCCTTTTTTAAATCTTCAATTTCATTTTTTTGTTGTTTTGATTCTTCAAAAAACTTGTTATTAATATATTCCATTAGATCTAATTGTTTTACAAATTTGGCATTTTCTCTTTCTAGTGTTTTGACCCATACATGTAATTCTTCAGTTTTTAAATAAATCATTTGATTAATAAAGATAAATTTTAATAATTCAACAATAATTTAATTCTAACCTTTTTCAATCTGCAGTGATGATCTGTGGGCAATAATATTAAAGGTTGGAATGGTATTCATCTGAACCATTAATAGAGCAATAAATCACTCCCAAAGTTGCACTTAGAGTTTTGATATATTAAGACAAAATAGTAATAAGTGAGTTAGGTAAAGTCTTAGCTTTAGTGAATCATTTAAAATATACAGTATACAAATATTTAATAAAGCACACGTACCTAGCCTGACCTAGGTTTACAAAAAAAAAAAAATTCTAATCTTTTTTAATATTCTCCCTGATTCAAGTTTCAGATGAGAATTCAACTTCTAGCATTGATATTTGTGCAACTTCAGATACCAATATTTTAGATAATACAATAGATGGCCTTCTTCTAAGCAATTTAGCAGTTATAGTAGAGATTGAAGATTTAGTATCAGACATTATTAAACGAACTGTTGCTGCCTCTGATGCAATTGATGTAAATAAAATTTGTGATGGCAAGGAAGGTTGTGAAGGCTGTGAAGGTGAAGGTAGCTGTTTTCTGTAAAAAGCATGTCCTGTTAATTTTTTTTGTTCAAACATTTTAGATATCAGAAAAAAATATTAAATTAAAGGGATATTTAAATAAAATTATTCATATTGTTTTAATACAATTCAGGGCTGCATATAATATTATATTATTATGTATTATATTATATTACAATTCAAAGTCCAACTCTTTCTGCTGATCCTATGATCACACACAAAAAAGATGTTCACAAGAAGTTTTTATACTTCTAGGTTAATAAAGTCTTACTACTCTCCTTAAACCAACTTGAAGAAACTTCAAGAATCATCAACTACCTCCTCTCCTTTTGCTTACTATTCTCTTCAAACAAAAACTTGACCTCTAATGACCATAAAGATCAAGAAAAACCTTTCCTACCAATGACAAGAAAGTTCCGAAAGAAAGAAAAACTAATGTGCCATCACCTCACACTTTAGAAAAACATTACAGAAGTTCTATAATAATAAAAGACATTTTCTCAGCTCCATAAGAACCTGGGGTCCACCATAAGTCATTAGGTCTGGTGCAGGTGGATAATGAATACTGTCAACTCCTACATCTTTGGCTAAGTAAAAGAGAAAGAATATATTCTCCTTCTCCTCTATGATGAAAAGAAGAAAGAAGACTATACTCAAAGGAATACAGAACGAGGACGCTACCTTAAAAGTGCCATGCCTATTCTTTATTAGCATAAATATTGGGAGATCAGGGAGATCTTAGAATCATTTACATCTAATTATCAACACCAACATACAGTCGAACGACCCTCCAGTGGCTGAAGAATATACTATAATAGGACATATGATAATGGTTCCATCTCTATAGATGATAGTACTTTGGGAAAAACAGTATAATATTTATCAAGTCCAATAAGGTACATGTTGAAAGTATCAAGATTCTCCTTTCTAGGCTAGAGTTATCACAATAGTAAAGAAGGACAGGTTGTTGGATGATAGGCTTCTAACTCTCCCAATGTATATTCACCTTCCCCTATGTTTTAGAGTTCTTCAAAACCCCGACTTATTATCACCCAGAAGAATATCTATAGAAGATCCCATACTGGATAGGGTATAGAAGGAGAAGGCAAGAACTGATAAACAAGGATTACAATATAGAGATACTGAAAGCAGTGAAGGAACAGGCATTGCATCCTGAACTGATAAAGCCCTCGAAGAGTAATCAGCCTATGGTATCAATATGGTAGTAGTAGCGCATCTCCAAATTACCCATAACCAAACCATTTCCCTTCCTTCTTCTGGTGCCTTTTTTTGTAATGCAGAATCTTCACCCCTGTTTAAGTTTGTACAGTTTTAGCTTCATTTTTCTTTTCCAAATAGAGATAGCAGAGTAGAATATCGAACACATTAGCAAAACAGATCAGATGGTCTGTGGTAGATATAGATTCATTATATACATTAACCTCTCCAAGAAATTTTTACTACCCTAATGACTTCTCATTAGGTCTCTGTCTGAAGATGGCTTAGCCATTAAGTGATTCTAACCTATTATCAGTTTACTAGCTTCTCATTGTTTTTCTTATGTCAGATATACTTGCATATTAAACTCTACTAATAAACTTGGTCAAGCCAGCTTAAAAAAAAAAAAAAAAAAAAATTACAATTCAAAGTCACATACTATATTATACTATATATTATTCATCATATTACATTTGTATTATATTACAATTTAAAGCTATTTAATATATCAATCATAAATTTGCCACCTTATGTTACTCTTTTCCAATTTTCAAAATATCAAGAAAGCATTCAATTTCAACTTTACTTAATGAAAGTTTAAGAAAAAATCCAAAAAAAGTGAAAATTATTTTGCTAATATAGTAAATACAATGGATCACTTGTTAATCCACAAACAGAATTTTCACATAGATTTTGAAAAACAAAAGGTAAATATTCATCAAATAAAGAATTCATATTTCAGCATAGAATAAGAAATATTTTATCAAGTCAAATTATGTTATTAAGTAACAATCAACAAAATCTGAGATTGAATAATGCAAGTTCTAAAAATGAGAAATCTAAAGTTGATGATAATAAAGTAATAGATAATACATTTGAAGATTATTCAACATTAAAATACGAATTTTCATCAAATTCTAGCAAATTTTCAGATAGCTGTTTTATGTGAATTTTGTTATAGATTATGAACTATAGAATTTGATTCAATTTATCGAATAGTGCATGCAATGAATGTACTGCTAAAATTTATGGAATTAGTGCTAATTGAAATTGGTGACGAATAATTTGAACTCTTTTGTGAGTCTTTGTATACTATTAACAATAAACTTAGATTATCAGATCAGTTCATTAGTTTTATAGCATATCAAAGATGCCACAAATTGTACAGACAGGATAATGTTCTTGATTTTCAAAAAAACAATCAGCTATCGGTCATGAAGTATGTTTATATTGAATTTCCCAATTTGACAATAAAACAAAGAAAAACTTGCAATTCCCTACTGTCTACACAATCAGAATTATTAAATAGAAATGTAATTAATTAGCTCAATTTAGTTTTTTCATATTCTACTATTTGATATTAATTGTCACAAATGTATCAAAATCTGAATTTGGAATCTAATCTTTGATATTGGGTAGATCAATTAAGTATTGACAAACTTCTATGTAATATCTATAATGATGATATTTGGAAAACTTTTAAAAATGAAAACTCAAAATTATTTTTTAGCAAAAAGACAGCTGATTCGCATTTGAAATTGATGCTAAATATTAATTGATTTCAACCATTCAATAATAAAGTGCACAGTACTAAAGTTATATATGTGGCTATCACAAATTGCCACATAAAATACAATTTAAATATAAAAATATGTTGATTCTTGGTATATTACCAGGTTCTAGCGAACCAAGTTTACACAAAATAAATCATTACTTTTCTCACATTGTATGAATTAATGCAACTATGGAATGAAATAAAGCTTGATTCAACTGCTGAAAATGAAGAGAAAAAAATAATTTGAGTGGCATTAATTTTAATTTTATGCAATATTCCTGTTGAACAAAAAGTGTATAGAGACATTTTGGCATTAGTGTCATATCATCATTGCAAGAAGAATGCTAATTATGAAAATAATCATTATAATTTTGATAGCATGAAGAATATAAATGAATGGTTTATACTGAGAGATTTGATAACACATAAATGAGATTCTATCAAATAGAGGTGCTGTAACTCAAATGCAGCACAAAAATGTTTTGTTAATAAGAATTATGTCAGATAGTCTGAATTCCTTCGCTTACCTTATTTTGATTCAATTCAACATTTAGTTATCAATTTTATGTACTATCCTTTTTTTAGATATTGATAAATGGCTTGTTAAACAAATATAAATTAAAGAAGAGATACTGATAAATAATTCATTGGATGAAATACAATCATTAATGGAAAATTTTCAAATGCCATTAGATATTGACCGAATTCAGAGAAAAGTAAATAGTAACAAAGGATTTTTGAACTTTACTACTAATCAGTGGAAAATTTTTTCACAATATATGCAACTATTATTCTATGAAAACATCTTTCAAATGTGGATCACAAAATTCTAATGAATTTTGTCATGATCTGTCAAATCTTAGTATGCTGAATTTTAAAACTAAATGAGGCTTATGAAAGATTAATTGCAATATTAAACTAATAGAATAAAAATATGGGAGATCTGTAGGTTAATAGCACAGTAGTAGCACTTCCAGGTCACTATGTACTGTTTCTAAGTTCCATACTATTGCAAAGCAGTATCATCTAAAAGCTTAGGTGGTATAGAAAGATCCTATCCAGCTCATGATAATGATCATTACCACTTAAGGTCAAGATCCCATTCGATCACGGAACAACCAAAGATCACAAGATGCTTCAACCAGTTTTAGTGCTGAAGCCACCTCACCATTTATGACAAGTTCTACAAGCCTCTGCAGATAGGTTGGAGATCTGCTAGCCATAAAAATTAAGGCACTAATGGAGCTCAGATACATTAGTTAGAGAAGGGTCTCTACCAATCGAAATTTGTCCAAGACTCCACATGATCTCCTCATAGGCAAGCTATAATAGGTCATGTAAAACGAGAGTTTCAGTGAAACAAGATGACATTAAAGATTCAATGTAGGTACTATGTAGGTATACTGTAATAGGTACTGTAAAAAGAATATCGAGCAGGACGAAATACAAAATAGAGGGTCCTGTACCTTTAACCAATGGCCTGAAGCTGGAAAGAGGTACAGATATAGGGGTGGGTAGTTGAGCTTTCTCTAGCAACAAGCCACATAAGTGTTGACAGTGGCTCCAGGGCTACTGGTCGTAAAAATGGATTTAGATACTTTAAAAATATAATAGATTTATATTAAGAGAATAACATTAGTTAGTTTAAGTTATGTATAGAATATAGCATCATGTATAAATATACTACAGTCATTTACTGTGACCTTAACGAGTAATAAATTGGCTTCATTTAATCCTTAAAAAAATATATATATATATATAAAAGAAAAAATTACTTTTTTTTTTTTTTTTTTTTTATATTAACCCTCTGTCAGGTTAGTTAGGTGTGCTTTATTAAACCTTTGTAAACTAT
>CAJVPT010003146.1:0-15901 GCA_910592055.1 Acaulospora colombiana
TATAAGTAGTTTTAGGGAAAACTACCTTGAGACTCATCCAAATCTTTTTACACCTCTGCCTTGATTTTTGTGTTTTGCATATATGTGATAGAAGAATAGACTCTTCTATCTGCAGGTTATACAAGCCTTTGGTCATTAGCGACAGACTCACTAATCAGCCTGCTACAGCATTAAGAGAGGTTTCATAAGCAATAATCCAAATTGATAAATCAGTTCAAAGTCAAAGCTCTAAAAACAAAGAATGACATTCAAATCTCTTGGGTTAAAAGATAAAGATTAGTAGTAAACAATCATAATAACTGATCTATTAAACTCACATAATATAAACATATAAAGTGAATATAATCTAGTTGTGATAAAACAATAATTCAAGATATGTTAATACATCACAAAGAAGTAATACGTGTCAATCTGATTGTATAATAAGCAATAATCAAGTAATATACATATAGATAAACAAGATTAGCACTAAGATCGAAATACTGTATATGAGAAAACAATATATTGGCACAGATTATTCAATTACATAATCCAATATAGTATCCTATTTATAGATCAACATGCAGAAAAACAATAAAACATCAAAACAACCTAATATATGTAATAGTTTATCCATCTCATATAACATTTTTTTTTTAAATGGGCTCATGCCTAATCTTTATTAAGTTCCAAATTTCATTTTATATAATTGTGCAATGTGCGTATACAGGAATGTATATTCGGGGGTAAATAAAGAATTCGATAAGCTAAAGCTACTTCGAAACTTATTGCCCTCTTTTTGTAAAGAAGCCCACATCTTATTGAGCATGTGGATGTTATTAAAGTTAAAAAGAAAATGAAAAAAGAGGACCGGTCATATGCTGTTATAATAAGATAGTTGTGGTGTTCCTCAGCATATGTCAGTCCTGTTTTAAATTTCCCTTTTGATAAAAGACTGGGGAAACTTCTCCTGAGTCTTTACAGAAATAAGGTAGAAATGAGAAGGAAGACTTTACAGTTTTAAGACTTGTGAGGAGAAAGTAACCAAGAAGACCCAGGTAATATATTGGTGTCCGCATGAATGACTTGAAAGTCTTCCAATATATCTTCAATTAAATCTATTCCTATCTGAATATGGATATACTTATCCATCTGTGCAATGTATTTCAGATTTCATTCCTTCTAGAAGGACTGCACCTAGTCCCACGGTTGGCGTACTCTGCTGGTGGCCATTGATATTAGTGATCGTCAAGGATCTCCAGATTATCTGGCCGGCTTACATGTCACTGCTGACATTTTTGACCTTGAGTTTTGATTGGTGTGGTGATGTTAATCTTCCAGTCTTTCAGCTTGAAATTTTTTGAAGATAGGATAAAAACTCCTTGGTATACTATGTGCACTAGCTTTATCACTAAGTGTTTCTGATTATCTTCTTCACTTTTTCCGGTTGAACTTTTCCTAGCAGTAGAAGCAGGAACCTATCTGACATACAATCAGAAGTATGTGGCTCTGATTTTTAAAAGAAAACAATTGAGCATCTTGTGACCTTTGCCGTGGTCGGACGGCCTCTTTCTTATATCCTATAATGTGTCGGAGACTTGTTTTGTATCCACCTGCACCAGATCATATGACTTATGGTGAACCCCAGGTTCTTATGGAGCTGAGGAAATACATTCAGATACGTGAAGTACCCAATAGGAGCTTGTTTATCAATCTTGTTCAACATGTTTCATATCAGCCAATCAGAGTTGATAAGATCTGTGCTATCCAAAATTTCAGGATCAAGCTGGAGTAGACAAAATTTTCCAGAAAGTCATGAAAAAGGTAGCTCTAAGAGGTCACAACACTATTCAAAGGGTGGAAGAGTGAGTCCTTTGTCTGATTTATAATCTTTATTATCTCCATCATAACTTGAAAGATGAGAGGTACTTCACTGTTGGTCCTTTTCCTTTTAGGAACTTTCTTGCCATTGGTAATAAAGATGAAAGACAAACTTTGTAGACTACAAGAGTTCAGTTTGTTCAAAGGAGATTGTAAACAATAGAGAGAGGAGTTAAGGGAGTTCTGGAGGAACTTTTTGAGTTGATTTAAGGAAAGTAATAAGACTCTATTAGTATAAAAATATTGAAACTTCTTGTAAATATCTTTTTTGTGTGTGGTCAGAAAATCAGTAGAAAGAGTGATGGATATAAAATCCCATCTCATATAATAACATGACTCAAAAAGAGCAAAATATTATTAGAATTTTGGAAAGATGTGAGAAAGAAATCTTTAGAGTATTAGGAAATATTGCTATCAGCTATGATCCTCAATAAGAACTATGAAAAACAAAAATACTACAACATAAGCTAGAACACAAGTCAGGAGACTAACCATATATTTCAGTAGGAGCAATTTATATGACCTCAATATTAGACAATATCTTAATCACTCTATTAAATATAGACCTTAAAACCTTGGCAAAAGAACAGATATTAAGAAGATATATTATCACTCTGTGAAAAAAGGGACAAGGCAAGAAGTAAGATCTTAAAGCTACTATGCTTGAAGAAAAAGTATGTAACATCTTAATAAACAAGACAAGAAATTATATTGCAAGTCATGATATAAAAGAATCCAGGAAAATAAATAATATTTCAATAGATATTCAACTAACTTCTATAGAAATTGAGAAAATCTAATCAATTAAAGAAGTTGAAATAGAAGACCAGAGTATAATGAAACTAATAGAAGCAAAAGCAATTAAAAGAACTGTTTAAGGAACCTGTATTATAGAAAATGTTTCTTACAATACATACAATAGAATACAAGGTTCTATAATCAATTCTTATTTCATCAATTAAACAGGTACAATTAAATTAGAAGTGCTTTAAGCTACACTATCAGGAGACAACAAAGAAGAAGAAATCAAATATTTTAAAAGAACTCTAAGTATTCCCAAGAGACAAAATCCCTTCAAGACCAAGTTCATCAATAGTAATCACTGAATCACTTTTGGTATTGATGAAAAAAAGAATGTAGTATAATGTTTAGAATCAATTAATAAAAAAGAAGAGAAAAACTTTTTCATCAAGAGAATAAATCAAGATAGGGGCATACATTGAGCCTTTCAAAATATGTCTAAACAAAAGATTCTTCAAGTCAGAAAGCTTTTTTTCAGCAAAAAACAGATTAAAGTATATTACATTGATGGATACAGAACACAAATATAATAAACAATCAATTAGAGAAGCAATGGAAGAATATGAAGAAATAGTTAATATTTATGAATATCATATGGTTTTTCACCAAAAAAGATTCAGAATCTATCTATTTGCACATTGTGAGTATGCCAAATTAGAACAACATTGAGTACTCAAGATTAAAGTTAATCTAATAAGATCAGTAATAGTAAAAAAAAACTAGATAATCAAAAAGTAACTCAAATACTTAAAGAAAGAAAGCATTACTACTTAAGACTGTATAAGGTGAAGGAAAGATCTATAGAACTAATATTTGAATCACTTAGTCAGACAAAAGTAAAAGCCTCTTACATACCAAGAAATAAGATTACTCTAATATCTGAAGATTATGCAGTAATATACTTCGAAAATGAAAAAGACTTAAAAGAGGTACCTCAGTAACAAATTATGATTAAAAATCAAAGACTAGTATGAAGTGCAAAAATCACTATCAGCATCAACATAGAATGTCTATTGACTTAAACAACTTATATAAATTAGATATTCTAGATGATTTTATCAAAAAAGAAGAAAAGTAGAAATACAATATTCATATAAAGGAAATAGATAACCTTATCGAAATAGAATACCAGAGTATGGCAACAATAAGTATTGGAAATAGTAGAAATCACCCTGTAAAAACTAACAGATATATGTCAAAACCAGATTCACCAGCTACTGGTAGCAATAGAAAATCTTTAAGAAGAAGAAAAGTTATATTTTATATAGAAAGATACAAAGTCAAGGAGAAGAAGAAAACAGTGATACCAATATTAGACAACAAGAAAAACAAATAACAAGATGCAAAACCAGAAGCCCTCAATTGAATTCAGGCCAGAAATCTGAAGTATCTTAATTATACAAATTAATTGAAAAACTTGGCAAAAGGATTAATAAACTAAAAAAAGGCCTACTTAGAGGGAGGATCAACCATTCTTAAAAGGAGCACCAGTTCAATCACAGAAGGATAGAAAATACCTACCCACTATTCCTAAGATCCAAACAACTAATAAGGGCAAAGCATGATAGGAGGAGTAAATTAGTATGAAGAATTAGCAGTATGATTAAAACCTTGAGACTTTCCTTCAAATGAAAAAAACTGTATTTATAAATAGAAAAATATCACTAGAAAAAAAAAATGAGAAGACATAGACATAAAAAAAAAAGTAATGTTAGAAATGTTTCTGATAAAACAAATCAATATAATCTTATAGAAGAAATACTAGAGCAAGATATTGGAATTATGGGTCTATATAAAACAAAGCTAATTAAAACAAAGGCAAAATGGGTTTTTCAAAATCAAGTGATATATAAGCACTTCTATAGTACCACAAAAAAAAACTCTCTATGAAAAAAAAGTTAGCTTATTGGTAAAAAAGGATTAGGAAAAGAAAATAGCATCAGTAAAAGAGGTGGAAGTACACATGATAGCAGTCAACATGCTTATGAAAAGAAATAAGATATGTATTATTCAGATTTATATCCCCTCTGACAAACAATGAAGTAATAAAGTACAAGAGAAAGTACAAACTTTATCAAAGAAAAGTATAAACAGAATTTTTACATAATAATTATAGAAAATTCAATGCTATATACAATCCTACAAAAGATAGAGCATTAACTTCCAGGGTAACATTCAAACCATCTTGGCATCCAGAAATCCAATTATTTAACTCTCTAGATAAATAGAATTTCATAGATACACAAGCAATATGGAAAGAAAAGAACAAAACTCCAATAAGATAGGATATTACTAGCAGTAGTCGAATAGATTTTATATGGATATCACAAAGCCTTACAAAATTTCCATTATTATGTTTTAACAATCAAAGTATGAAGAAAATTATTGACAGTGACTATATAATATTTATAATAACTTTATATGATAACAATCTTTTCTCAAGAGATAACATCAATTAATCTGCTTTAAAGAATAAAAGAAAAATTGATATTAAAGGATTAACAGTAGAACAATTACAAGCATTTAGAAAAAGTGTAAACTATAAGTTTAGAATAATGCTAAAGCCTTTGTTAAAAGAAGAGCCAGAAGAGAGTAGAAGAGAAACTTATGTGAACACAATATGAAAAGTCTTTGAAGAACAAATATATAAGATAGTACACAATAAGCTGGCAAGTAAGAAGATATCTACTGCCCAAGAAAAATACTACAAGCATGGTCCAAAATATATCAAATATAATGAGCTCTTTAACTTAAAACACTTCTTAAGAAAGCACAAATCTTACAAGAATCAAATAAGCTATAGGCCCTTAGTATAGCAATTAAGAAATACAATATAGTACACAACCTCAATTATCAAATTGAAAACCATTGTATTCAACATAATATTTCAAATATATAATGGACACTGTTGAAAAAAGAAATAAGTAATGCAATAGAAGGACTAAAGCTAACCTGTCAAAATATAGAGACAAGATAAACAAAAGATGCTATTAAAAAGGTCTTAGAACAAATATGTAATAATTTGTGAAATAATCAAAGAAAAATAGTAAACTCTTTGACAGATAGGAAGCAAATTAAAATAGTTTGGACAGAGTTAAAGTCAAAAATGGAGAAAATGACCACATAACAACTAGAAAAGATAAAATAGAAAAAGAGATAAGACAATACTATCAAAAAGCATTCAGAACATGAAATGCTGATTTCTATGATCTAACAGAAGACTGTAAAGAAGAATACAGTTCTAGAAGCTATAATAAAGAAAAATAGTATAAGAATCTCTTACAGTCAATTTTTCAAGAAGAACTAGATGAAATATTCTGAGCACTTTTAAATAATAAAACTCTAGGAAAATCACAAATCAGTTATGAAATATTAAAAAAATTAGATTTAGAAGGAAAACTTTACTAGAAGAAGATACTGAACTGCTTTTTAAAATAGAAAGTCATGCCATATAGATGAAAGCAAAGTCATATTTATCTGATAATAAAACCAAAGCCATGGGAGTATAAGCTTACCAACACAATAGACTGAGAAATATTTGTAAGAGCAATAATATCTTGAGAGGTCCCAACTATGTAGGATTATCAGAAGAAATTATAGTTGAACCAATACAAATTCTTAACAATACTTGTGAGGAAGCAAGAAAAAACAAAAAGTAGTTATGAATCCTTTTCTAAGATATAGCAAAAGTATATAATACGATCAGTCTCAATATACTGTTCAAGGCCATGAAAAGAATCAAAATTCCAAAAGATTTTATCCAAATAATAATGAGTCTATTTTACAATAGAGAGTTTAGAGTGATATATAAAAAAGATCTAATAGAAACAATTATCACAGGAGATAAAATAGATCAAGGAAAAACTATTTCACCTTTAATGTGGAAAATATTTTATAATCCTCTACTATGTAAGATCCAAAATGACAAAACAAAAAAATATAAAATATCAGTTATCTGAAATCCAGATTTGAAAGGAAATAGTAATAGAAAGTTAAAGTCATGATATATAGCAATAGCCTTTAAGGATAATATTATATAAATAGCTTGATCAAAAGAAGATATAAAAAGAATATTAAAAGAAACAAGAATATTTTATAGAACAAACAACTCTCAGATTAATGGTAATAAATAAGTCCTAGTTACTATTAACAACCCCAATCAGTATCTAAAAGAAGTTCAAGCAGGAGTCAATAAAAAAGTAGTGAAATAATTGAATAGAACTGAATAAGCAAGATTTCTGGGATTTGAATGGCAACCAAAAAATAGTTATTAAGCTCAAAAAACAGATGTTTAAGGAAATTGATGTGGTTACTAGAGCCCTGAAGAATAAAAAGCTAATAGACAAACAAGCTCTTTATATTTTGAATAGAGTGCTAATATCAAAAATCGAATTCAGAATGCAACATAGTATACTATCTTAAAAAATGTGTAACATCTTAACAACAGTATATAGAAAACAATTAAAAAATAAAGCTATATTATATCAATCAATATTCAATAATATAATACATCATTTCAAGATTCATAACTTAAAAAGTGTTTGGATGTTACAAAAAAAAAGCCAGATAATAGGATTGTATAATATATTAAATGATTCAGGACCTATCAGAACCATAACAATTATTAAACTCAAGCAAGCACAAGTCAGATACTGGAAGCCTGTCAATATACTTATATATAACTCACTAAATAACATTTCAGAAAAAGGTAACTTCTACCTACAAGTATTAAAACTAATCAAGGATATAGACATGACCTTTTAAAGCTGAAAATAAAATAATATTTTCAAATAAAACCAAGGAAATAGTAAGAATACCTGCTGATAGAAGAGTACAAGAAAGCAATTCCATTACTTAGAAACAATAAACTGATGTATATAGATCAGTTAGTCGATCATGAAACAAGAAAACTACGAAACTGGTAAATGATTTAACTGTTACAGAAAATAAATAAAGAATCTATTTCAGGATAGTACCTATCTATAACTGAGATAATGCAAGAAAATAAATTAAAACACCTTATATAATCCCAAAAAAAAGAATAGATAAAATGGAACCCAGAACATCCTATTCTTAACATCAACTTTGACAAATGACAGAAACTCTAAATGGTTACAAAAAGCAAATTTCAATAATAACAAATAATTTGAGAAAAATTGATTCTAGATAATATTTCAAGGCAGCTTAAGATAGAGTACTTCGAATATATTAGCTCTATTAAAATCAAGAATCAAAGTTAACCCAGTGTCAAGGTTGTACAGAAGGTATAAAGATAAAAGACCGATGTATAATAGAAACAAGTATAGAGAAAATATATATGTTCTCATATCTTAATACAAAAAAGTCCACTAGAAGATTCCAATCACTGGAAATTCCAAGTCTCAAAGAAGCATAGGAAGGTATGATATATAGAACAATATATAATAAGCAAGTAACTCCTCAGAATAAAAGAGTACTACAGATTAAAATAGAGGATTGGGAAACAAATATCATCAAAGATCATATTGAAGAAAGTGTCTATCAATTCTATCTGATCGAAATACTCAATCGCAATAAGCAAAGAAAAGAATCAATAATATTCTATTCCAACAGATTCCTTATAAACTATAAAAGTACAAATATGAGAATGGAAGTAGCATAGGTACAGATAGGAGCTGCAGGAAAAGAAAACAAGTTCCAAACTAAAGTAGAGGACTAGTATTCATTCACTAGAGCAAAATTAATATCAAAAGTTACTATACTACTAGTAGTCCTAGTAGATAGCAAGATCAAGATCTTTACAGATAATCAAGCCTACATTTCAAAGTGGAAAACTATAAAAAAGGAGGATCTACAAATAACTCACAAAAGATGATTAAAAGAACAAAACTGGTTCCTATAGATATGTATGCTAAATCTCGTAAAAAAAAAGAAGTTGGATCTCAAGCTTATCAAAGTTAAAATATACTCTAATATCCAATATAATGAATAGACAGATGCTCTGGCTAAAGAAGCACTAAGATTTCCAGTGATAAAATGAAAAAAATTGATCTTGCTCAAGATAATCATAGAAATTAAATAGTAAAATATAATGCTAAATATCCCTAAAAGACAAGCTATTAAAAAAATTAATAATAAAGTAACAGCTTGCCAATAGACAACTCAAAATAGAATTGAAAGGAGATGGAACCAGCAAATCTAAGATCAACACAAATATACATGGGATCTTATATAGGAATATTTTAATAAAGGATATACATGAAACATCTCATTTAAAAACCCATAAAACAAAAACTTTCTTACTAAATTGATCAATGATGAGCTACCTACATTTACGAAGCTGGCCATAAGAAGATCAGATCTTTACAAGCAAGTGAAATGTATTATGTATGGTCAGGAAGAGGAAACAATAGAGAGTATTTGCTAGAATACCCAACTTATAAGACTCAATGAAATGAGGCATGATCAAAAGGAATAAAATGAGTCTTGAAAGGATTTAAAAAGTTCTTAAAAGAAAAGAAAACTGAATCAAAAGAGAAAGAGTTAAGCTTGAGGCTAGATTATAGGATAAAAATAGAAGAAATCGATAACCAGATAGCAAAACTGGTAGAAAGAATCTCAAAAACCAGTCAGAACACACTTAGCTTCTATATGGGACTAATAGAGAAATAACTAGTTATCAAAATAGTAAATTTAACATGTCATGGCAAGATAATTGGAAAAGAAGCAAGAAAATGGATAATGAAGATAAAGAAAAAGTATATAATTACTTTCAAAAAAAAATATGAAATACAAGATGTGAAAAGGTAATTAAATGGAACAAAAATCAGGAATTTGCAAATACATCAAAATAAAAAGACCATTATATCTATAAGACCAGAAAAGAAAAAACAGAATTATAGAAAATTAATCTAGTGAGAAACTGATATATGAAAAAAAAAATTTAAGACAAGAAGTTGGAAGAAATTCTATTAAATGAAATAAAGTATGTTATAAATTGATTGGATTTTGATCTTTGTCAGAGCTCAAAAGAGTGATCTGTAGTAGTGACCTGTGGGCAATAATGTTAAAAGTTAAAAGGATTTTCACTTGAACCTTTAATGAAGTGATAAATCACTTCCGAAGTTGTACTCAGAGAGGTAATACAACCAAAACGAGTGAGTTAGTTAGAGATTTAGCTTTAGTGTTTCATTTAATATATACAGCTTACAAATATTTAATAAAGTATATATAACTAACCTAACAGAAAAAAGAAAAAAAAAGTATTTTATAATTAGACTATTTTTTTTTATTCTATTTAAAGATATTTTGTTATTTTGGATTTTAAAAGATTATTTTTATATTTTTTGTCAATTTATTACTTGAAGTATAAATTTATTTTGTTTGGTAAATAATTTAATAACTTGCAAACTAATAAATTAAGTAGCTTTTAATTTATTATCTATACTTGTTAAAGATTAATAAATATTATAATATCTACTAATTTATAATTATTTAACTTATTGTATAGTTTTAATATTTAGTTTTCTTATCATCAACTCTTTCTACTGATCCTCTTATCACACACAAAAAAGATGTTCACAAGAAGTTTTATATCTCTCTGTTACTAAAGTCTTAATACTTTCTTTAAAACAACTTGAATGGCAAACCTTTTGAGAAAGTGTAGATTACAAATTTAAAATATTATTAGAACCTTTGCTTCAAGAAGAACCCAATCAGGATGAAAAAGAGGATCAGATAAACAAACTGTGGGAAACTTTTGAGAAATTGCTATGTGAAACAGCCTTTAACAAACTGGCAATAAAGAAAATACTCCAGTCAGAAGAAAAGCATTACAAATATAGTGCTGAATTTATTAACTATAGAAAAGCACTACAACTTAAAGGGCTTTACAACAAAACAGAAACATCAAAAGAAATAGATAAGCTACAGGCCCTTAGCTTAGCTATAGAAAAACATAATAGTACCTACAATCCAAATCATTAAATCAAAAACTATTGCACCCAGTATAATATTTCTAATATGTCATAGAAATCCTTAAAAAAAAATGTCCAAAATACTATAAAAGGTCTCAAATTTATATGTCAAAGATTGGAAGTCAAAAAAACAAGAGATAGTATTAAAACTGCTCTGGAACAGAAATGTAATGATTTGAGAAACAATCAGAGATGGATGGTTAGCTCCCTAATCCATCAAATAAAAAGTAAAATAGTATTAGATAGGATTAAGATTAAATAGAGGGATAACGAATATATCACAATACAAAAAGATAAAATAGCAAAGAAAATAAGATAGTATTACTATGAGGCCTTCAGAAAAAGAAATGCTAGCTACAATAGTTTACCAGAAGAGTAGAAAGAAGAGTACAAACCAAGAGAATATATCCAAACAGCTTGGTATGACAAACTACTTAAATCAATTTCACAGAAAGAACTAAGTAAAATGTGAGGACACTTCCCAACAACAAAGCTCCAGAAAAATCTTAAATTAGTTATGAAATGCTGAAAAGGTTAAGCCAAGAAGAAAAAATTTTTTTGAGAAGAATGTTAAATAACTTCTTAAGATGGGAAGTCACTTCAAAACAATGGAAACAAAGTCATATATATCTCATAGCCAAATCAAAATTTTGAGATTGTGAACTTTTAAATACCAGACAAATCATCTTACTAGAGATTATAAGAAAGTGTTTTAGCAAAATCCTTACCAATAAAATGAGGAATATTTGTAAAACTAATAATATTCTCAAAGGTCTGAACTATGCAGGGCTGCCAGGAGAAAGTATAGTAAAATCAACTCAAATTCTCAACAACATTTGTAAAGATGCCAAAGAAAACAAAAAGGAACTGTGGATACTTTTTCAAAATACTGCAAAAGCATAGGATACAATTAGTCTAGACATGCTAACAAAAGCAATGAAAAGAATCAAAGTTTCAAAAGGCTTCATAAAGATCATAATGAGTCTCTTTAAAAATAGAAAATTCTGTGTTATATTTGAAAATAATCTTATAGAATCAATAGTAACTGAAGACAGAATTAATCAAGAGGAAATCATCCCATCTCTACTTTGGAGAATTTTCTATGATTCTCTCTTTTGCAAAATCCAGAATGATATATAAAGAGAGTACAAAATGTTAGTTATATGGAATCCTGATCTAAAAAAACAGATTATAAGAAGGCTAGAATCAAGACACATAGTTATAGCCTTTATGGATGATACAATATGGATAGCAAGATCTAAAGAAGATATGGAAATGATTCTGAAAACTGCAAGAATCTTTTACAAAACCAATGATTCTCAAATTAATAGCAATAAATCAGTTCTTGTTACTATTAACAATCCCAATTGCTATTTGGAAGAGGTAAAAGCAGGTACTGAAGAAGAAGTGATCAAAGAACTCAATAGAACAGAACAGGCTAGATTCTTAGAGATTTGGATGGGTAATCAAAAAACAGCAATAGAGCTTAAAGAATAAGTACTTAAAGAGATCAATATAGTCATGAAAGCTCTTAAATATAAGAAGATGATGGACAAACAAGCTTTTTATATTCTAAATAGAGTATTAATACCTAGAATAGAATTCAGAATGCAATATAGTATATTGTCCTAAAAAATATGCAACACCTTGACAACAGCATATAGAAAACTTTTCAAGAATAAAAGTGATTTATGCAGATCTATACCCAACAGTATAATTCACCATTCAAAGATTTATAATTTGAAAACTATTTGGATACTACAAAGAGAAAGTCAAGTGACAGGACTTTATAATAGACTAAATGATTCTGGACCAACAGAAATCATATCAATTATTAGACTCAAACAAGCACAGATCAAAAATTGGGAACTACTTAATTTATTAACCTGCAAATCCTTAAGTCACTTAACAGACAAAGGCAACTTTACACTCTAAGTGACCAGAATTGTTAAAGATATGAAAATAATGTTTCGTAATATCTTACATCAAAAGAATATAAAAAAGTCATAACATTACTCAGAAACAATCAACTGATGTATCTGAATCAGCTAATTGATCAGGAAACTAAAAAAATAAGAGACTGGCAAATGCTTCAGCTCCTGCAAGATATAAGCAAAGAATCTATACCAGAATGGTTCCAAATTATAATCAAAAATCTTTCAGAAGAACAATTAAAGCAGCTCATAAGATCCTGAAGAGAAAATTATATGAAATGGGAACCAGAATACTTCAAAATAAAATCTAATTGAGACAAAAAAAAAAATTGTGGATAGTAATGAGAAGCAAAAGAAATCAAGTAACTTGGAGAAAATTAAGACAAGAAAAAGAGAGAAATGTTATAATAGTGGAACACTTTGTCTGTTGTAGTACCAATAATGACCAGGAAACAAATTTACAAAAATGCCCAAGATGTTCAAAAGGCATAACACTAAATGGTGACTACATCATAGAAAGAGAAATAGGAGAAATATATATAGTACCATACCTCAATATGAGAAAGTCCACTAGAAAAATATGAGATTTAAAAATTCCTAGTCCCAGGTCAACACTTGAAAAAAGGATTAAAGAAGTGATTTACAGAGACCAAAGCTCTTTCAAGATCCAAAATGATAGAATAAATCACATGGACATTGAAACATGGGAAGAATCTATTATCAGAGAAAATATTAAAGAAGATGTATATCAAGATTATTTTATAGCTATACTTCAATGTAATCTCAAATCTAAAGAAAAGCCAATCTTCTATTCTGATGGATCACTTATTATTTATAGTAAAGAAGAAATGAAGATGAGAGTAGCTTGGATTTCAATTGGTAAAGATGGAAGGGAAAACAAGTTCCCAACAAGAATAGACAAATAGTCCTCATCTACAAGAGCAGAATTGGTAACAATTATAACAATACTCTTAATAGTTCTAATTGAAAGCATGGTGGAGATCTTTACAGATAATCAGGCATGTATTTTCAAGTGGAAATCTTTAGAAAAAGAAGATCCAAGAAGGATACACAAGAGATGGTTCAAAGAAAAAAACTGGTTTCTCTAGGTATACATGATAGAACTAATAAAAAAGAAAAATATAGATTTAAAGCTCACAAGAGTCAAAACACACTCAAATGATCCTTATAATAAAGAAGTAGATACCTTAGCTAAAGAAGCTCTAAAATTTCCACTGATTGAATGGAAAGATCTCACCTTACGCAAAATTATTACTAAAATCAAGTGGTAAGGAATGTCTCTAGATGATTCAATTAGGTAGTTTATTAAAAATATTAATAATAAGACAACAGTCTATCAGTGGACACAACAAAACAGAATTGAAAAAAAATGAAGTTAGCAGATTTCAGAACACCAGGCTTATACATGGGACCTAGTATAGAAAAGAGTTAAAGATGAGTACACATAGAATATATCTTTTAAACAATTTCAATAAAGAAGCTTTCTAATTAAACTGACCAATGATGAGCTATCTACATTAAGTACTGTAAATTGGCTATAAGAAGACCAGACCTATATAAATGAGTGAGATATATTACATGTAGCCAACAAGATGAAACTATAAAACATTTGCTAGAATGCTCAGCCTATAAGAACCAACTAAATAAGGCATGAAATAAAGAAATAGATAGAATCATCAGAGACTTTAAAGAGCTACTAGGGGAAAGAAAGAGAGAGGCTGAAGAGAAAAATCCCAGGTTAATTATCAATGACCAAGAAGAGATAAGAGAATTTGACAAGTGGATTTCTAAAGTAGTAAAATAGGCTTCTAAAACTAGTCAGGATATGCTAAGTTTTTGTACTGACCTTATAAGAGCAGATATTATCCTAGAAATGGCAGACCTAAAATATCAAGATAAATAAATAAGAAGAATAGCAAAAAAATGAATAATAAAAATGCAAAAAAGAGTCTGTAATCAAGTCCAAAAAGAAATCTGAAACAAAAGATGCGAAAAGGTAATTGAGTAAAAAAAACACAAGGAATCAGTAGAGAGAACAAGACAAGAAGACCTCCATGTCTTGCAAATCAGAAAAGTATACTCCTGAAGAAAAAAGAGCCACTACCTGAAGAAGGAAACCTTAAAGATGAAGGCCTCTGAAAAATTCTAACAAGAAAAGTGGAGTATGAAATGAAATGGTTGGGTTTTAGGTTCTATCAGAACCTCGTAGAGTGATCTGCAGTAGTGACTTGCAGGCAATAAAGTTAACAGTTGGAAGGATCTTTACCTGAACTGTTAACGGAGTGATAAATCACTCCCGAAGTTGCACTTAGAGTTTTAATTAAATTTTAAAATAGAGACAAGTGAGTTAGATAGAGACTTAGTTTTAGTGATACATTCTCTAATGTAAAGTATTTTTAATATACAGTATCTATAAAATCTATCATTTGATAAGACTAAAACTGGTTAAAACATCTTATAATCATTTTATATTTTTCATAATTGAATGGAATCTTGATCAGAGATGGCTAGATTATTATTATAAAGTGAATAGGATTTTTTTATATTATCTAGAACTTTTAAATAATATTGCCTTATAATGATATTAAACTCAAAAATTATTTAATAATCTAGAAGCATTACTATTATACTATTGACTCATAGATCTATTATTATTATTTTTTTAACCCTCTATCAGGCTAGGTATATGTATTTTATTAAATATATGTAATTTGTATGCTATAAAAATTAAGGTATTAATAGTATCTAGGTATGTTAGTTAAAAAAGAGTTTCTATCAATTCAATATTTGTCTAAGACTTTATATAGTTATTCCATAGATAAACTATAATAGATTATATAAAAAAAATGCTTCAGTGGGATAAGATACTATTTAAAACTTCATATAAATATTCTATAAGTATATTATAATTGGTAATATAAAAAATATTTAGCAGTATAAAATATAAAAAGGGTTTCAAGTTCAAGCTAATCATGAAAGAAGTTAAATAGTAAGGATCTAAATGTAAATAGAAGGTAAAAAAGTTTTTTTTGATAAAATATTATATGGACTATAGCTAAAATATACTTGAAAAATAAGTTTATTATAATTATTAACTAGTATAAATTAATGAATAGATTGATATAAACTAATAAACTCAATAAACTGGACCTCTATTAATCCTTAAAAAAAAAACAATAATAATAATAATTTATAATTTTTTTAAAAATTAACTATTTAAATAAATAAGTTTTTTTAAATTTTATAAAAACTCTTTCCACTGATCCTCTGACCACACACAAAAAAGATGTTCACAAGAAGTTTTTATACTTCTTTGCTAATAAAGTCTTA
>CAJVPT010003147.1:0-15895 GCA_910592055.1 Acaulospora colombiana
GAATATTTCTTTATTATAAACCATTTCTTTAAATTCTTTCTTTGGGAATTGTCCTTTTAAAAGCAATTTCACTTGGATACACTGGTCAAATATAAATTTGATCACTCTATAGAATTCATTGGGTTGGATATCTTCTTTCCTTTTGTTCTATATTGCTTATACACTTGATTCTTAAGCAGATTGTTTGTTGACATTCTTGTTAATAATAAAGTATAGTTACTATTTGATAATATTTTTATAGAAATATTTTTAAATTCATATATGTTATTTAAACTAATTTCTGGTGATGTTCAGATATAATCAATTTTACTATATAATATATTGTTTGCCCATATGAAGGTAGTGTTTTCTTCTTCTCAAGAGTTCTGGATATTTATATAGTTCCAGTCTTCTAGGAAGTTGAAGAGACCTATTTTAGCTTTTCTATATCTTGGTATCCTTTTATTGATGGGTGACCAATCTACTATTGGATTGATAACTATATTGAAATTTCTCATAATTATAATCTTGAAGTAATTTTTCTACTTATCTAGAATTTTGTTTGAAAGAAGTTATTATAGTTGTTTACTAATAGTTTTCTCTGATAGCAAATATACTTGATAGATACAAAGCTTATATCTTGTTGATAAAAAGTCAATTCCTATTATATAGCCTTCTATTTTTTTAATAGATTCCAACTTTTTCTTGATATTTATATTAATGCGAAGTTTTACTTCAGATCTTCTGGGTTTCTTATTATTTCTACTGTAAAAAAACTTGTGTATTTGTTGTGAAGTGAAAATGAATTTTGCTACTTTATTTGTTAGCTTAGTTTTATAGATGCCTAGGATATTTATAGAGTTCTTGTATAAGTCTATATAGTCTTTATTGATTTAGGCTAGTATTAATTCCTTTAATATTATATGTTTTGATTGAAATGTTATTATTTAATATAGAGTTGTTTATAGTATACTTGTTATATAATGTATACTCATTTTAAATTCTATTGCTAGTATTCTTTTTAATTGTACTAATAAAGTCATCTAGTAATATACTATGTATTATATTGGAAGAGATTATATTGATATCTACTGTTTCCTTTGGGATTGCATCTTTTTTTCAGGATAAGCTTGTTTCCTCTTGTAAATCAAACTCTTTTTTGATATATTTTAATTGGATTGATTTTAATCTCAAAAACAATTGTTCCATCACTTCTATCTTACCCTATTTTGATTGCCTGCATTCTCTTAAATAAGGTTTATTCTATTATTTAATTATTTGTAATTATTCAAGATCTAATAAAGGGGTCTTGATCACTTTCATTTTTAGAATAAGGATTTTCAGATCTATTGTATAAACTTCTTTTTTTATTATGATAATTTATTGGCTCTCTGTTACTACCAGTAGTAAAATATTTAGGTGTCTCTATTGTTCTAATGATGTATTTATTGTCTCGAGAGTTGCATCATCTTCTTTTTTTTCTTTTTTCTAGATCTGTTCTTTTTTTAAAGTCACTTTCTATTTCTAAGTCTTACTCAGATGATATATATCAGCTTATCTTGATATTGCTTCTAATGTCAATTTGATTCAGTTGTCTTGAGTGCAGTTTGGTCTGTGTTGTTTTAGAATATACCTTTTCTTCATTATCATTACTGTTATTGGTTTGAGACCCTTTATTACCTTGCATTGTTCATTTTCTAAAGAGTTTCCTAGCATTTTAGATAAGTTTATGACCATATATAAATATATATTGTCTTAAAGTTTTGTACAGATCTTTTGCTATTGCAAAAAAAACTATTGCATATCCTCTTTTTTTTAAAGTAAATAGATTTCTTGATAAATAATATGCTTTGACTCTTGTATATTGTGTTGCTTTTGTTATGAGACTCATAAAGGTATTATATATTTTATACAACTGTAAAGATTGGTTGTTGCGATTTTTGTGAATGGTATCAACTTCATGATTATCTGATTTATATTAGATGAAGATTGCTCTAAAAGTATCTGTTTTGATATATATGAACCATCTATTCTCTAAGTCTTATTGATTTGAAGTGAGTCATGTCTTGATTCTTCTTTAAGAGTAAAAGTGATTATAAATATAAATACTTAAGACCTTTCCATATTTCTGTAAGGTGACCTTAATTTCTTGATAAGTATGACTGCAATAAAAATCAATTAATATAACAACTATTGTCTTTTTTTCTTCTTTTGCTACCTCTTGTTTAAAAAACTTCTTTTCTAGTTATGAGTATGAAGTTTTCTATATTTCAGCTTGTATAGGAATTAAGGTAAAGTTTTTTCATTCTTTCTTGTTAATCTTTTCTATACATTATAAAGCATCTTTAACTTCTTCAAAGATAAAAGTTGTTTAGGCATTACTATTAAGAAAGTCTTTTTTGAATAGTAATATATCTTTGGGTAGACTTAGGACACCTTGGAGATAGGCTATTTATTTTTTTTCTATATCCTCTGATATCCTAAAAATAAGAATTTCAACTTTGAATTCTTCTTTTTTAGTAATATAAAATGAATTTAGGCTAGATGGCTTGGGTCTATTCCATGTATTGTAGGAAATTTGTTCTGTTATATTTTCTCCTTCAACTTTTTTTGGACATTTTTTATTTCAAGTTCTTTTTCAAGCTTTTCTTTCAGTTCTTTGTTATATATTTCAATTTCAGTATTCTTTGATATTTCAATCTCAATTGTTGGTTAAACTTCCATATTCTCATTTGGAAAGATATTTTTATCTGAGGTTAAATTTCCTATTATAGAGTTTGTGAACTTACCTTTGATCTGAAAAGTTTAAGAGATATGGAGGGATAGATTGTTTGTAGTGATATTATGTTCTAAGATGTGTCTAACTTTTTCTTCCAGGAAGGGTACCACAAGATCTTCTTCTTTTCCTTGATCTTGTTTTCATAGATATAGGATATGTTATTTGAGGATCTTAGCTTTAATAAATGTAATTGAATCTATATTTAGGATCTTTGCCAGAATATTATCAAGTATCAAGTATTTTATTGGTCCTGAAGTTTAATTGGCCTTTTCTTGTATAGTAATAGTATTAAAAATAATTTGGATAGCCTTTGTTTCTTTTTTCTGATTATACTTTTCAACTATTTTAACTATTGTATCAAGAATATAGAGCTCTCTTTTCTTTGCAATTTATATAATTTTCTGTTCCTTTGTCATATTGATCACATGTAAAGAAGGATAAATTATTGATTTGTTGTTTTGTTTTTCTTTTTTGTTTATTTATATTTTAGCAAGGTTTATGGAGTTGCTTATTTATTGTTTTGTTTAGAATGAAATTTACTTGGGTAAGTTATTGATTCTTCCTATTTTGATTTATTTGTTTATCAGAATAGTTGTTGATTTTTTTTTATAAAAGATAGGCTGTTTGTTTATAGATACTTGGTGAATCTTATTATATTGTTTTGATACTAACTTATTTGTCATGTATATATTTACATAACTTGTTTTGTTATTTAGTCAGATATGTATGGAATCAGAATACTCTACTATTTGGTCCTTGAAAGCTTTTGATGTTCTTCTAGGTTTTATAAACTTTGAGTTTTTTCTGATTTATTAGTGAAAACTATTGTTAATAAAGTTTTTTTTAGTACCTAGAAAGATATAAACTGACACTGGCCTGGCTAGAAGCTTGGAAAGTTGATATTGAACTTTCCTAAGCTTACTGTGAATCAACTTGTAGATGTGTTTTTCTTTTCTTGTAAAATAAAATAAAGTAGAGCTATGATGATGTTGTGCTACCTATACTTCTTTTGATAAAATAGAGTAATCTTTGGAAAAGTAACTGAATGTTATAGTTTGTTGTTAAGTCTCAGATCTTTAAGGGGTAAATGTATTAAGCTGGCTTCTTTTTTTCAAGAAAATCATCAAAAAAGAAAATTTTTAAGGAAAAAGAAGATCAGTGGAAAGAGTTTTTAACATAGTTTTTGATTTTTTGATTTTTTTTTATAATAATTATATTTTATTTTATAATATTATAGTAATAATTAATATTATCTAAAGTAAATATTAGCTAATTAAGTGATCTAATCTATATTGCAAAAACCATTTTTGAATAGGATTGAACTAGTATCTTGTAGATGAGATCTGGAAATACACCTACTGCATTATTAATTCACAGGTCTCTTTGTTTTGTTTAGTTTAAACTAACTTAGTAAACTCTCTATATTTTTTAAGTAATATAGTTCTTTAATTAATAATATACAAAAATAAGTTAGTTATAATATACTATAGTTAAATATTTTTTAAAAAAAGACAAAAAATTTCCTTTTTTGATTATTTTCTTGGAAAACTCATAAAAACACCTTTACATAAAAGCAAGTTTCAAAAAATATAATCAAACACTTCCAGGTAACAAAATCTACATTGTAACAATAGAAAAAGAATTTCGCTTATTGCTTTTAGGAAAAAAAAAAAAACAAAAACAAGCTGATTTATAGTAGGCTTCTTGAGATCCAATCTCAACCTCACAAAGCTCTTAGCTAGACCAGTGCAGGTTAACATCTTTCTGCAATAGATTATACTGATAAATCAGTACAATTTCAAGGCTAACTAAAACTCAGAAAAATGTTCAAGTCTCTTTGATCAAATAACTAAAAAATCATAGTAACACAATAACTTCAGATCAACTAATTTACATCACACAAACATGAATACATTAACTTTTCACTTGCTTGACATATATTAAAGCAAGCCGGTCAATTTATCAACAAAACAGTAGAATATAACAGATCAGCAAACTAGAACAGGAGTGATCAACTAGTATATATTATCTAAAGCAAGATTAATAGTTGATCACAGTCAATTATATGTTAATAAACAAATACCAAACATGTAAATATATAGAAACCATTTGTCATAAACTCCTTAATATTAATATAACAACTTATTGCTATATATATTAAATGAAAAAATAATACATAATAATATTTATCTGATCACATGATTAAAAATATACTTATGTAATAACAATATGTATTAATTTTTTTTGTGTGTCACATGACAACATTTCAATAAAAGAATATACAATAATCAGGATCCTAGAGAAAAAAAAAAGAGCTATTGAAAGTATTGGGAAAAATAGCATCTTATCAAAATCCTTAACAAGTATTTTGAAAAACAAGAATAATATAATATGAGCTAAAATTAACAGCAACCAATCAATTCCATATTTCTATTAAGTCAATATATATATTCTCAATACTAGATAATATTTTCACCAATCTATTGAGGATAGATCCATTAGTACTGATAAAAGAATATATGCTGTAACAATATATCCTTACTTTTTGGGAAAAGGGGCAAGTTAAAAAAGAAGATTTGGAAATACCTAGATTAAAAGAAAAAGTGTATAATATATTGACAAGCAATCCAGTAATATATGCATCAAGCTCTAACCAAGTTGAAGTTATTATAATTAAAAGTATCTCAATAGAAGTTCAATCATCACCAGAAATTTTTTTGGTAAAGATCTCTAGAAATTTTTGAGCGTAAATCTCTGGAGGTACTTCATCCTTATTAGAAGTCTCCAGAGTAGAGATTTTTATATAGAACTTCAGAGATTTTTGAATGTTTTAAATTTTAATAAAATAATTTCACATTATTATTAAAATATTTATTTTTAAAAATTTATTTATTAAAAATTACTTTTTTTATATATTTTTATTAATCATTTATATTTACATTACTCATTGCCAAAGTAGACCTTTTTATTTCTACATTTTTTAGTTGCAATCCCAAATCATTTTCATCATTTTCTACTTCTTTTGAAGAACTTTGAATTTCAATATCTTCCTGCTCATGTATTTCTTGATCTTTATTGCTTGAATTGCCTTCTATAAATCTGATTTTCTTTTTAATTTTTTTCTAAAATATATAATTAGCAAACAAATAACTCTATAATACTTCGAAGAATTTTAAATCTTATCTTCTTTTTTTTATTTTGCTTTTAATTAATGCTTTTTTAATTAAAATACTTTTATTATTCAGATTTAGAATCATTTGACATATTGCAATAGTGAATGCAACTTGTTCTTTGGAGGTATCCTTTTGATTAGACTTTTTTGAGAATGTATATTATCACACTTTGGTCTTTTCCTCTAGGACTGATATGAAGATTTTTAAAGCACTTCTGGGTTTTTCACGATTTTTTCTAGGCCATAATTTTGGTAGTGGTTATATTTATATTGATTGTATCTAGGAAATTTTTGCCAAAGACTGAAAATATGGCATTCTGGATTTTCGAAGCTGTGGTTCCTTGAAGCGATCTGTGTTATCTCACAAGCTATTAAATAAATAATATTGTTAATAAATTTATTTATATTATTAATAACTGCAATAATTACCACTTGGTTAATATACTTTTTATAATATATTTTCCAACATTTTCTTGTAAGGCCTTTGAAGAACTCTAAATGTTCTTGCTGAAAATATTCCTCTATATGTTGGCAAAAATCTTCAGGATCCATATATATTTTTTCAAAAAAGACTTTTTTTGTGATACTCTTGACCGCACACTATTATAGAATTCAAAATGTTATTGAAGTTCTTTAAAGATTAAAAAATTAAACCTTACCTTAATAAAATCCTGTTCAGTGATTAAATGTTGACTCATATGAATTTTATTTTTTAGATAGGTAACCTTATCTTTTGATGGCTTTTTGACATTCTAATAATTGATTAATTTTCTTATAAAGACTTTCATAGAACTTTAAAAACCTCTCAATTACTATATTAGAAACTAAGTATACAAATTATTATTTATTTAAATAGTTACATCTTTTTTGATATACCTAAAGATTCTTCAGACAACCTCCTAATAGGCAAAAATTCTAAAATATAACTAGAAATCTTAATTGCTTTCAGAGTGACTCTGTTTCCATTTCAGCTTGAGGTGTTAATCTTTGATCTAGGGTACTAAGAGTACTCTTGGACTTTTTGGAGAGCTTCGAAGTACCCTTTTCATCAGAGCTTGAACCTGAAATTATTTGTTGAAATATGTTATGTGTTTTTTTTCTTTTATTTGATATTAATAAATAAAAAAGAACTTTAAAGACCTTATATAATACAAATCTCAAGAAGTTATGTCATATTATGACCACATGCTACTCTTTATCACCTTTCGAAAATTATTTCATAGTTTTAAAAATAAAATCATATTGACAAAATCCTAACAACTTATAAAATAAATTTTTGATTAATTAAATTAATTAGTATTTTATTGGTCGATTTTATTTTAATATACATATTATTACTTTGAATATTTCTGAAATTTTTTGAAATAAAAAATTTTTGAAGTTTTTTATTATTAAAATTAATGAAATTATTTTTGTTTTACAAATTTTTGAAAATTTTTCAAGTTTTTTGAGGATTTTTTTGAAAATTTCCAAAAAATTTTAACAGGTAAAGATCTCTAGAGATCTTTATCAAAAAAATTTCCTGGTGAACTTACATAGGACTCAAAGAAGTGCACTTCATTAAAGAAGTCATGATGGAGGATAAAGCAGTAATGGAATAATAGAAACAAAAGTATTAATAAAAACAATGCAGAAAAGCTATATTATAGACAATATGCCTTATAATACAAGAAACAGAATTCAGGGAACAACAGTAAAACTATTTTTCATAAAATAACAGAGATTAATCAAGGTGGGGATACTTCAAGCCATATTATCAGGAGAAAATAGCAAAGAGAAAATTATGTATCTCAAAAGAGCTCTAAAAATATCTAAGAAAATGAATTTCTTCAAAACAGAATTTATTAATAGCAACCATTGAATTATATTTGACTTTGATGAATAAGAAGATGTAATAAAATATTTGGAGGCTATTAACAAAAAAGAAGCTGAGAACTTTATATTTAGAAGAATGAACAAAGATACAGTATAAGCATATGACTAGTCTTTTAAAGATATGCTTAGAACAAAAAGTTTTTCAAACCAGAAAGCTTTCATCAATCAAAAATAGATCAAAATATATCATATTAGTGAATACAGATCACAAGCTTGACAAACATGTGACCAGACAAACAATGGAAGAATGAAATGGTTATCGATATTCATTAATATAGAATATCTTTCTATCAAAAACCATTAAGAGTTCACTTTTATGCTTACTAAGAATATATCAACTTGGATAAGGAATGGGTGATAAAGATAAAAACCAATTAAGTACAGTCTATAATAGTTTATAAGAAACAAGATAATCAAGAAATTACTGATTCTTTTTTTTTTTTTAAACTGCAACTAGTATTAGATGGGAGTACTTTTATTAAGAATTAACTTAATATCTTAGATAATAAAATCCTTTTGATATAATATCAATCATCTTATACAAACTATATATTTCTATATATATACAGATTAATGATAACCTATTACAGTTTTCTAGATGAACCTGCTACCATTCTGTGAGTGAGGCAGACTCAGCTAGGGTCAAATGGTCAAATATACAGTTATAGATGGTGAAATAGGCTAATTTAGTAGTGAGCTTTTATAAATTTTTGTGTTATATTTATTAAACTAGGCTATATAATATGTACCCGATGGAATTTAGTTTTACTCTTCAATACTTTCAGATATTATTCACTCAGACCTTAGAAGGTGACATTTTACCTTCTTTATCACCACCTGTGGCATTAAATCAGTTCCATTTGACTAATTTTCATTTAAGTGAAGCACCATATTGTGATATCCTGAGTTAGAAGGATAGGAATCCTGAAGACTGTCAGGGTAGGAAGTCTTTGAGACATTTATGATAGGCTAAACCAGAAGCCTTTCTTTATATAATCCTTCTAGTAATATAACCATAGATCTTAGCCCTTAATCGATAGAAGATCAGAAGTCTCATCTTCATGCAACCTGATTAAAGCTTGTTCTGAATAATTGGATATGACTTTTACAGAATAATCAGTAAACCTGATTAGAAGGATAATTTTGATTTTTGGTTCTTAAATAGTATTGAACTACAGATCTTATGATTGTGATCTGGGAGCACTACTACTGTGCTATTGATGCACAGGTCAAAATTACTCAGATTTTTAATAAAGAAAGAAATATTTCTTGAGACTTTATGGAGTTGATGAATTATCTATAAAAACTATAAAGAAAGTTTTAAACTACATAAAGGCTATGACCTTTTATATATTAAAAAACAAGATTACCTTGGTATTAGAAAACTATGCAATAGTATACTTTAAGAATAAAAAAGATTTAAGGAAGCACTTTAGTATCAAATAAGGATCAATAATCAAGAGCTAGGATTGAGTGAAAAGAATCATTATCATTACAGGGTGTCAGCTAATCTGGTCAGATCAGGCAATACACATACAATAATTAAAGAAGTAAAGGAGCAAAATTGCAAAAGCTGAGATAGAGCAAGTAGAGATAGAGAAAGTACTAAAGATATTATAGTAACAAAAAAAAAAGTTAACTGGTAGCAAGATCCAGAAGCAACAATAGTTGATCAGAAAACAGGAGAAGTACAATGAGATCTATATCACCAACAATTGGTAGCAATAGAGAGCCAATAGAGAGGCAAAGATATAAGGAAGCAAACTAAGCTCTATACTAGGTTTCATAATATTTTTTGGATACAAATTATGAAGCTTTGGATATTAGATAATGTCAAAGGCAAATAACGAAATGGGAAATAAAAAGCTTAAGATCAACTGCAAAACAAGAGTCAGGGGTAGCTTAGTTGAGTAAAATATTAAAGAAGCTTAGCAAATAATTAGACAAATTAGAAAAAGACCCACTCAAAAGAAGAACCAACTATTCCTAAAAAGGATATACTAGTTCAACTATAGAAAGAGAAGAAATATCAGCCTACTATTTCCAAGTCCAAAATATAAAACACGAATAACATATAATAAATAGAAAAGAACAATAATAGGAGATAGTAGAGTGATCAAGATCTTGATATTTTCCTGCAAATAAAAAAAGATAAATTTTTAGAAAGAAATGAAAAGAATTAATAGATAGAAAAAACAAAAGAAGAAAATATATAAAAAGAATAATTAGAATAGAAACACATAATATCAGAGGTATTACTGATAGTACAAATCTATATTCTTATAGAAGAAATGCTAGAATAAGGCACTGAAATAATGGGGCCATGCAAAACAAAACTAATCAATACAAAGACAAAATGGGCCTTCCAGAATCAAATGACCTTCAAGCATTTTCATAGTACTAATAAAGATATTCCATATAGTCAAGAATTAGTTTTTTGATAAAAAAAGATTTGAAAAAAAAAGTGGTTTTAATAGAAGAGGCAAAAGAATACATGATAACAGTTAATATGTTTATTAAATGAAACAAGATATGTATTATTCAGATCTATATTCATTCAGACAAATAACAAAGTATGAAGATACAGAAAAGAGTACAAAGCTTTATTAAAAAAAAAACAAATAAGACTTTTATATAATAGTAATGGAAGACTTTAATGCTATATACTACTTTGCAGAGGACAAGACATCAATATCTAGAACTAAATTCAAACCATTTTGAAACCTGGAAATACTATTATTTAACTTTTTAGATAAATGATCCTTTCTTGATATACAAGTTATATGGAAAGGAAAAGATAAAACTTCAATAAAATAGGATGCTACTAGCAGTAGTCAAATTGATTATATATGGATATCTCAAAGCCTTATAAACTATCCAATATTTAGATTCAACAATTAAAATATGGAGGAAACAATAGGAAGTGATTATATTATACTAATATTGATAATGCATGATGTCAATCTTTTCACAAAAAATATAAAAAAAAAGCTTCTCACAAAGAGTGAACAAAAAATCAATATAAAGTAGTTAATATCTGAGCAGTGAAAAATGTTCAATAAAAGCCTAAATCTTAAACTCAGAATGGCAATGGATCCATTGTTTAAAGAAGAGCCTAAAAAAGGTAAAAAAAGAAGCTTAAGCAAACAAGATCTAGGAGATATTTGAAGAACAGATATGCAGGGCAGTATATAATAAACTTGCAATAAAGAAATTATCTGCTTTTAAGAAAAAACATCATAGGCATGGGCCATAATTTATCAAGCATCAGATGGCCCTTTAGTTATTAGTACTCTTTAAGAAGGCAGAAAGTACATATGATTCAATCAAATTATAAGCCCATAGTATGGTGGTTAGAAAACACAACACTACCTTCAGTTCTAATTATCAGATCGAAAACTATTGCATCCTATATAGCATTTCTCAAATTTTATGGAAACTATTAAAAAAGAATATACCAAATGCAATAGAAGATTTAAAACTCACTTGTCAGAATACAGAGATAAAAAAAACAAGGGATACTATTAAAAGAGCCTTGAAACAGAGATATGATAACTTATATAGTAATCAAAGGAGAATGGTAAACTTCTTGACTGACAGAGAGTATATCAAAATAATGCTGGATAGAATCAAGATTAAAGATAGAGAAGAAAAATATATAATTATTTAAAAGGAAGAAATTGAAAGAAAAATAAGAAAATATTATCATAAGGCATTTAAAAAATAAAATGCTAATTTTGATAGCTTTATAAAAAATTGAAAAGAAGAATACAATTCTAAAGACTATTTTAAAAAAAAATAGTACAAAGATCTACTGAAGTCAATCTTTTAAGAAGAACTACATAAAACACTTTAAGGACTTTCCAATAATAAAGTCTCAGGAAGATTGTAAATTAGCTATGAAATACTAAAAAGACTATATTAAGAAGGAAAAGAATATCTTAGAAAGATATTTAACTACTTTCTAAGATGAAAAGTTACTTCAATAGGATAGAAGTAAAGTCATATATATCCTATAGCAAAGCCAAAACCATGGAAATGTGAACTTCTCAACATTAGACCGATAGTGCTGCTGGAGGTCACATAAAAATACTTTACCAAGATTCTCACAAACAGATTGAAAAATATCTACAAGATCAATAATATCCCGAGAGAACCTAATTATATAGAATTATCAGGAGAAAGTATAGAGAACTGATTCAAATTCTCAATAACATTTATGAAAAAGCAAGAAAAAATAAAAAGAAATTATGGATACTTTTTCAAAATATAGCATAAACATATGATACTATTAGCTTGAATATGTTAATCAAGGCAATAAATAGAATCAAGATATAAGAAGGTTTTATTCAAATCATAATAAGTCTATTTTGAAATTGAGAATTTAAAGTTATATTTGAAAAAGATCTAATTGAGATAATTACAGCAGGAGATAGAGTTGATCAAGGAGAAACCATTTTATCACTAATGTGAAGAATATTCTATAATCCTTTATTGGACAAGATTTAGAATGATAAAACAAAAAGCTACAAAATATTAATGGCTTGGGATCCAAAGTTAAAGGAAAACACTGAAAAAAAGTTAAAGTCAAGATATACAGTTATCATATTTATGGATTATACAACATAAATAGCAAGATTCAAAAAGGATATGAAAAAGATTTTGGAAGAAGTAAGAATCTTTTATAGAACAAATGACTTATGGATTAATAGTAACAAATTATTATTAATTATTATTAACAACCTCAACCAATATTTAGAAGATGTTCAAACAGGAGTTGATAAAGAAATAGTTAAAGAATTAGATAGAGCTGAACAGACAAGATTCCTGGAGATCTGGATAGGAACCAGAAATTTGCTATTGAGCTTAAAGAATGGATGCTTAAAAAAATTAATATAGTTACCAAGTCTATAAAGAACAAAAGGTTAACTGACAAGCAAGTGCTTTATATTTTAAATAAAGTCCTAATATCCAGAATCAAATTCAGAATATAGTATAGTAAACTATTCTAGTGAATATGTAATGCTCTAATAATGGCATATAGAAAGCTGTTAAAAAATAAGGTTATATTATATTAATCTATATCTAATAGTATAGTATACTATTTCAGGATTTATAATTTAAAGAGTGTATAGATATTACAAAAAAAAAGTTAGATAACAAGATTGTGCAATAGGTTAAATAACTTGGAATTGGTTGAAATCATAACAATTATTAGATTAAATCAATCATAGATTAAGTACTGGAAACCTGTCAATCTGCTCATATATAACTCATTAAACTATCTTTCAAGAAGGGGCAACTTCATATTATAAGTGCTAAAAGTGATCAAAGATATGAAGATAACCTTCTATAGCTGGATGTAGAATAATGTCTTTAATTAGAGTATCAGAAATAGTTCAATTAAAGATCATCTGACAATAGATGAATACAGTAAAGCTATTTCATTACTCAAACACAATAAGTTGATATATATGGATTAGCTTATCAACTATAAAAATAGAGAAGTATAGGACTGACAAATGATTCAACTTTTGCAAAAGACAAGTAATAGATCTATTTCAGAATAGTACTTGTCAAT
This sequence comes from Acaulospora colombiana, assembly GCA_910592055.1. Classification (NCBI taxonomy): domain Eukaryota; kingdom Fungi; phylum Glomeromycota; class Glomeromycetes; order Diversisporales; family Acaulosporaceae; genus Acaulospora; species Acaulospora colombiana. The sequence goes on from CAJVPT010003147.1 coordinate 13,387, forward strand.
AATAAGAAAAATGCAAAAAAACAAACTAGGACAGCTTATAAGGTTTTGAAAAGAAGATTGATTAAAGTGAAGTTCAGAATATTAATACTCAATTTCAACTTTGATAAAAGGCAAAAACTTCGGACAGTTATCAAGAGCAATAATTAGTAACAACAACTTGTTTGAGAAAAGTTAATTCTAGATAACAATAAAAGATGCATTAAAATAGATTATTTTAAATATGATAGCTTCAAGAAAAATTCAGAATCAAATCTAATGCAATACCAGGATTACCCAAAAGGGATCAAGGTTGAAAAATAATATATAATAGAATCAAACATAAAATAAACATATATAGTTCCTTATTATAATATCAGAAAATCTACAAAAAGAGCTCAACTTTTAAAAATCTCTTATTTCAAAGTAGCCCTAGAGAGAACAATTAGTAGAACAATTTATATAGACTCAGTAACTATACAATGTAATGGAAGGTAACTAGAAAAAGTAGAGATAGAGGACTGAGAAAAGAAGCTTATTAAAGAGAATATTAAAGAAGGTACATATAAAACCTATTTGATTGAAATACTCAGATATAATAAGTAGGATAATAGCAATAATACAATAATCTTTTACTCTAATGGATCCTTTGTTAATCATAAAAACAAAAACATGAAGATATGTATAGCATGAATACAAATTGGAGAAGTAAAAAAGAAAAGCAAGTTTCAAATAGGGATAGCTGATTGACTTTTATCTACAAGAGTAGAACTAGTAATAATAATTACTATACTACTAGTAGTACAGTTAATAGCAAGGTCAAAATTCACACTAATAACCAAGCCTATATTTCCAAATAGAAAACTATAAAAAAGGAACATGAATGTTGAGCCTGGTAAAGAAAAAAGAATTGGATCTAAATCTTATCAAGGTTAAAGCATATTTCAATATTTAATATAACAAGGAAGTAGACACTCTAGTCAAAGAAATATTAAAGTTCCCAACAATAGAATGGCAAGATCTGAATTCACCTAAGATTATTATCAAAATCAAATAGCAAAATATAGTGCTGAATATTCTAATAAGACAGTTTGTTAAAAAAACCAATGCCAAAATAATAACACATCAATAGATAATCCAAAATAGAATAGATAAAAAGTGAAGTCATCAAATTTAAGATCAGTACAAGTACATATAAGACCTAGTTTGGAAACAAATAAATAATGAGCACACATGAAATATCTCTTTTAAGGATCACAAAAAAAATATTTTCTCATTAAGATAATTAGTGATAAGCTATTCACATTAATAAAGCTAGTCACAAGAAGATTAGACTTATATAAATAAGTAAAATGCCTCATATGTGAATAGCAGAAAGAGATAATAGAATATTTGCTAGAATATCTGATATATAAAACTCAGTGGCAAGAAATCTAGTATAAGGTTATAGAAGATATAATGCAAGGTTTTAAACAAACTTTTGGCAGATAAGAAAAAGAAGTCAGAAGAAAAAAAAATAAGTCTGGTGATTTATAATAGAATAGAAAAAGAAGAAATAAATAAGAAAATAACTCAATTGATAAAAAGAATCTCTGACACTGATCGAATATATTTAGACTGATTGAATATACTTAGCTTTTACATGAAACTGATTGAAAAAGACTTAATGGATAAAATAGTAGATTCAAAGTGTTATAGAAAGAGAATCAGTAAAAAAGCAAGAAAATGAATAATAAAGATATAAAGGAAAATATATAATCACTTTAGAAAAAAATTTTGAAATATCAGATATGAGAAGGTGATAAAATAGGAACAAATGTTAAGAATTAACAGAGATAACAAGATCAAAAGGCTAACATATCTACAGAGCCAAAAAAATAGAATCAAAGTACTAGGAAATCGATTATATCAAGTACCATTAAAGGAAGAAGAATTAGAAAACATAATATTCAAATAGATTCTGTAAGATAGAGTAAAGTATAGGATGAAATGGTTGGATTTTAATTTCTGTCAAAATTCAAAAGAGTGATCTGCAATAGTAATCTGTAAACAATAATATTAAAAATTGGAAGGATATTTACTTGAACTTCTAACAGAACAATAAATTACTTCTGAAGTTATATTTAGAAAGGTAAAATAATCAAGACAAGTAAATTAGTTAAAAAACTAGCTTTAACATTTTATATTATATATATAACTTACAAATGTTTAATAAAGTATATATAACTAGCCTAATAAAGTGCAAAAAAAAAAAAATAATAATAATAAGTTATTATATGAATAGCCTATATAATATTATAGATGTTTCTAATATTTTAATAAAAATATATTATGATAATATGATTATAAATTAAAAAAAAATAATAATAATAATAAATTAAAATCAATAAATATTATTTTTAAATAGAAAAAAAAAACATACAGTTGCTTTCAAAAGTTTGAATCCACTTACTATGTTTTTATTATAAATTTCAACTTTAACAATTTTTAAATCCTTAATTATACAACCAAAAATTATAAAATTTATATATAT
>CAJVPT010003148.1:0-15895 GCA_910592055.1 Acaulospora colombiana
TTTTCAATTTTAAAAATGTCAAGAAAGCATTTAATTTCAAATTTAATTAATGAAAATTTAAGAAAAAAACCAAAAAAAGTAAAAATTATTTGCAACTATAATAAATGCAATGAATCACCTGTTGACCTATAAACAGAATTTTCACATAGATATCAAAAAACAAAAGGTGAACATTTGACAAGTGAAGAATTCTCATTTTAGCACAGAATGTGAAATAGTTCATCAAGTCGAATTATGTTATTAAGCAACAATCAACAAAATCTGAGATTGAATTATGCAAGTTCTGAAAATGATGAATTTGAAATTAATGATAATGATGAAATAGATAATATATTTGAAGATTATTTGGCACCAAAATACAAATTTTCAGATAATCATTTTATGTGAATTTTGTTGTAGATTATGAACTATAGAATTTGATTTAATTTATTGAATAGTGCAACAAATATACTGCTAAAATTTATGAAATTAATACTAATTGAAATTGGTGGCAAAGAATTTGAGCTCTTTTGTGGGTCTTTGTATACCGCCAACAATAAACTTGGATTATCAGATCAGTTCATTAGTTTTATGATATATCAAAAATGCCACAAATTGTACAGACTGATAATGTTCTTGATTTTTAAAAAACAATTAACTATTGGTCATAAAATGTGTTCATATTGAATTTCCCAATTTGTCAATAAAATGAAGAAAAACTTGCAATTTCCCACTGTCTACACAATCAGGATTATTAAACAGAAATATAATTAATTGGTTCAATTTGGTTTTTCCGTATTCTACTATTTGATATCAATTGTCACAAATGTATTAAAATCTGAATTTTGAATCTAATCTTTGGCATTGGGTAGATCAATCAAGCATTAATGAACTTCTATGCAATATCTATGATGGTAATATTTGAAAAACTTTTAAAGATGAAAACTTAGAATTATTTTTTAGCAAAGAGATGACTAATTCATATTTGTGATTGGTGCTAAATATCAACTGGTTTTAACCATTTGATAATAAAGCATATAGTATTGAAGTTATATATGCAGTTATTATAAATTTGCTATGTGAAATACAATTTAAATACAAAATATGTTGATTCTTGGTATATTATCAGGTCCTAATAAACCAAGTTTATATTAAATAAACTATTACCTTTCTCCAATTGTTGACGAATTGATACAACTATGACAAGGAGTAAAGCTCGATTCAACTGCTGAAAATGAAGAGAAAAAAATAATTCAGATGGCCTTAATTTTAATTTCGTGTGATATTCCTGCTGCACGAAAAGTGTGTAGACACATTTTGGCATTAACGTTATGTCATCGTTGCAAGAAAAATGCCAATTATGAAAATAATCATTATAATTTTGATGACATGGAGGATATAAATGAATAGTTTATACCAAGAGATTTAGTAACACATAAATAAGATTCTATCAAATGGAGGCACTATAGCTCAAATGCAGCACAAAAATGTTTTATTAGTAAGAATCATACCAGATGGTTCGAATTCCTTCACCTACCTTATTTTGATCCAATTCGGTATTTAGTTATTGATCATATGCATTGTCTTTTCTTATATATTGATAAATAGATCATTAAACAAATATGGATTGAAGAAGGGATATTGACAAATAATGCATTGAATAAAATATAATCAATGATAGAAATTTTTCAAGTGCCATCAAATATTGACTGAATTTCGAAAAAAGTAAATAGTAGCGAATGATTTTTGAACTTTATTACTGATCTGTGGAGAAATTTTTTCATAATATATGTAACTATCATTCTATAAAAGCATCTTTCAAATGTGAATTGTCAAATTTTGACAAAATTTATTAAGATTTGTCAAATCTTAGTATACTGAATTTTAAGATAAAATTCATTAAATGAGGTTTATGAAAAATTAGTCACAATGATTAAATTAATAGAATGAAAATATGTGGAAGAAAAAATTACTCTGAATCTTCATTTTTCATTACATTTATATGAATGCATATGTGATTATGAACCATTGTATGCATTTTGATATTTTTTATTTGAGAGGATGAATGGTATATTAGGTAGGTTTTTTAAACAAATTTAATATTTGGAAGTAGAATTCTAACGAATTTTTAATCTAGGTTCATTGCCTAATAGTCACTACAATATTGAATCAAAATTAATGCGAAAATTGATGAATAATCATCAAATTATTAATCTAACTATATCCTATTCTAATAATTAGGGGCTTTAAATTTTAAATAATTGATCAAATATCAGCTCAATTTTTGAACTAGATCAGTTTTTGACTGCCGAGTTATATCGATTTTCAAACAACATATATAATATTCATAAAATAATAATTAATGGATTTGAATATTTTCCAGGTGAATTCTTGCATCTGAAAAAATCAAGTTTAGAGGTATCTGTCAAAATATTAGATCTATTAGTCAAATACTATGAGGCATCTTATAAAACCATGAACTTTCGGAGGCCATTTATGAAAGATAATGAAAATTTGATAATTATTTGAAATAGAGCAGATCAATGTGATAGATGCTGAATTGGGAGTGAAATATTGGATTCTATTATGTTTGCATAAAATATTAAGGGCTCATTTATATTAGTTAGATTCGTGAATCACGATAGAAGTGTCAATTTATATCTGGGACTAGTTCAATTTTTCTTTACACATTTGGTAAACTTTTTAAATAATGTTATTGAACATTGATTAGTTTTTATTCGATGGTATAAACCGGTTAATTTAATAGAAAATAGATTTTATTTCAGATTTGAAAATGACACGAATGTTGAATTGTGAAGTATCAAATTTTATCCAATTAGATGTGAATTCATAATTCCTATTTATAATATTTTTGACTGATTTATTACATTTATATATAGGATTTCAAATCAGCAAGACTTTCGTGAATATTTAGCTGTAATTCCTTTAAATTGTAAATATAATATATAATTAAAATTCAACAAAGTACAAATTTTGACAAATATCTAACAATTTTTTGAGGAAAATTTTAATAAAATATATAATAAAAATAGCTAATATGACAGATAGTGCTGAATTATATAGTAGAAATTGATTGACTATTTATTTATGTCAAATTGTATAGTAGAAATTGATTGACGATTTATTTATATCAAATTATATACCGAATTATATGGTAAAATTTGATTGATGATTTATTTATGTCATTAATATGCCAAATTATTTATTTTTTTGATGAATGTTACATGAGAATAAATATTTTTTAACTAGTAATTTGATATTGTTTCTTTTCTTTAGGTAATTTCCTAAAAAGTAAATTATGAGGATCTGAGAATTTTTAGAAAAAACTTTTTACTATTTTTTTGTTTAATGGATATATTTTTTATATATTTATTTTTTATACTAAATTTCATATATAAACTTATTACTTTAAAATTTGATAGCTTTATTCTATTGTATTGTATTTACTAATAGACTATTGTTTTGTTATTTACTTTCTTAATAAATTTTTTTATTGGGCTATTTAAAATTATATTTTGTTATTTAATTTTATAATTATTTTATTTAAGATTTTTATACTCTATTGATGAAGTTTTGGGACTTTTTTAAATAAAATATCTGTATCTTAATTTTATTGAACTTCAGATCTATATTTTTTTCTTTATTAGTTTAATTATTTATACCTATAGAAATTAATTATTTTTCTTCAGCTATTTCTTATATAATTTTCTTGAATTCTTTTTTATTATTATTTTTAATTTGGGGATACAAGTTTGACTAACTATGCAGATCGTAACAATGCTATTAATAGAAACTATCAAAAGTATTGTTATAATTGCTATAACTTGCTTTTTTTTTCTATTTTTTTTATTTAGATTTATTTAATTTCTTTTTTTTTCAAGTCCCATTTTCGACCATCTGATTCAAAACGATTGATTTTAGTTTCATTTGAAAACTTTAAAACAACTTGAAGCTTTATTTCAAGAGTTTATTTGATAAGCAATTTATTAAAATAAAAAATCGACTTTTTTTGAATCTAAAATTGATAATCCTACTAGATAGTATAATAAAAATATTTATTATTCCATCGAGTGGAATAATATTGAACATTACGAAGAGAGTAAGTGTAAAAGAGTGATAGGAGGTATAAAAAAAGAACACGATGATATTGCCTACCAAACAAAAAGTGACGATTTAGAACACAATGAAACAGAACATCGCAAGAGATAATCCTCCTGTCGACTTTGATCTAAAAGTTTTTAATAATTTGTGGGCCGACTAAAAAAAATAATAAATTATTATTAACGTTATTACATGCATACATTGCAAGTGAATCCGACAGTAACTTACGATAAAGGGATGTACTAGTCCAACCACAGATTTGAGGAAGAATTTCTAGATGCTGTCCCTCAATCTTTTGAGCAAACGTTAGAGGGATAATATTGTCACTGTTTTTTAACATCTTGCGAAATGGAAGAAAAGTAATAAGCAATCAGTCCGGTCAAGCAAACACCAATTATTCCGCTCGAAACTTTTGGAATCGGGTGTGAAATGAGGATGGAGGAGGGGATGATGAATGTGATCGGAGCAAGGACGTCTGTTCTCCTATCGAAAGACTTGTGTCCACGATTTCTTCGTAATGTCGAAGCCTGCTGCGTCTACGGTAATAGTAAACTTGTAAAATTAAAGCGAGATCCGATCGTGCGAGTGAAGACAGACACCCCCATTGGCCAGACCTAACGTTATTCACGCTTAGGGGAAGTGTTCAGGTATGATCATTGACTGGCTCTTTGCCGCCTCTTGAGTCGACCTTCGTAAGTACGAAAGTTTAGCATCTAACACGACAAAGATCTAATGGTAGCTTCTTACCCCTGTCAGCCACTGAACGTGCAAAGTGAATATGATGATTTCAAACACTCCCCATTTGCCAGACCTAACGTATTAACTCTTAGAGGAAGTGTGCAGGTATAAGGATCAGCCATTATTGACTGGATTTTTGCCGCCTCTTGAGTCGGCTTTCGTAAGGATGAAAGTTTGGCATCCGATACGACAAAAAACTAATGGTAACTCCTTGCCAGCCATTAATCGTGTAAAATTGAAGATGGTGATTGCAGACACCTCCATTGACGCTATTCACGCTTAGGAGATGTGTTCAGGTATAAGGTCATCAGTCATTACTGACTGGCTCCTTGCCGCCTCTTAAGTTGGCTTTCGTAAGGAAGAATTTGGCATCCAACGCGACAAAGAACTAATGGTAACTTTTTACCCCTGTCAGCCACCAGTAGTGTGAAAGTGATGATAGTGATTGCAGACACCCCCCATTGTCCAGACCTAACGTATTAACGCTTAGGGGAAGTGTGCAGGCACGAGGCTATCAGTAAATCTTTGCCGCCTCTTAAGTCGGCTTTCGTAAGGACGAAAGTTTGGCATCCGACACGGCAAAGAACCTAGCAGCCACCGATCGTGTAAAAGTAAAGATGGTGATTGCAGACACTCCGTTGACCAGACCTAACGTTTTTCACGCTTAGGGGAAGTGTGCAAGTATGAGGCCATCAGCCATTATTGAGTGGCTCTTTGCCGCCTCTTGAGTCGGCTTTCGTAAGGACGAAAGTTTGGCATCCGACACGACAAAGAACTAATGGTAACTCTTTACCCCTGCTAAACACCGATCATGACAGACACCCCCCATTGTCCAGACCTAAAGTTATTCACGCTTAGGGGAGGTGCGGAGGTATGAGGCCATCAGTCATTATTGACCGGATCTTTCCGTTTCTTGAGTCGGGCTTTCGTAAGGACGAAAGTTTGGCATCCAACACGACAAAGAACTAATGGTAACTCAGAACCACTGCCAGTTAGTGATAAAAGATACCTATAACGTTCTTCACGTTTAGAGGAAGTGTGTAAATAAGAGGCTAACAATCATTACTGACTAGCTCTGCACCATGGACGAAGGTTTAGCATCCAACGTGACAAACGTGACAAATATAATTTTTGTAAATTACGATTTAGCATTTAAATAAAAGGAAATTCGGAGTTTAATATTTAGCATTTAAATAAAATTTAAAGTTAAATAACAAAGTGTGTGATTGTGAAATAAAAAAGAAATAAAGTATATGATAAAGAAATAAAGCAATATGATAAGCATATTATAAAAGAAACAAAGTGTATGATAAAAAAATAAAGCATACAATAAAGTGTATAATAAAAGAAATAAAAGTATATAATAAAAAAAACAAAAAAATAAAACATGCAATTAAAAAAACAAAGAAATAAAGCATGTAATTAAAAAAACAAAGAAATAAAGCATGTAATTAAAAAAAAACAGAAATAAAATAAAACAAAGAAATAAGGCCTTTAATCTAAAATTTAATAAATTAAAAAATTTATTTAAGTAGAATAATTTTTTAATTAATTTTTTTAAGCTCTCCTTTTTTTAAAAGTCAGTCAAGCTGATCCACTTAAAATTATACCATTAGCAAAAAAAAATTACATTTTTTTTTATTAATATACCTTTTTTATATCAACATGCTCAAGATGCTATATATTTAGAAAAAGATCATAAAAATTTAAATGATATTCATAATGCAAAATTTTCAATTTTAGAAAATAATCATTATATTGAAATTAAAAATTTAAAAAATTATTATACTATTGAAATAAAAAATATAAATATAATTATGATATTAAAATTAAAAATTTAAATAATTATAATAATGCTGAAATTTATAAATTAAAAAATTATTATAATACAGAAATTAATAATTTAAAAATAAAAATTAATAATTTACAAATTAATTATAATATTGAAATTATTAATTTAAAAAATAATCATAATATTAAAATTACAAATATTAATTATAAACATTCTAAAAAAAATTTTGGTTTGGAATAAAAATTAAAAAATATTCAACAACAATCAATTGATGAATTATTTTTTGAATATTTTAATAATAATATTTCATATTTAATAGATTTATTATATAAACAACAATATAATAAAAAAAATTTATATTTAAATCCAGATCAATTTCTTTATATGTTACAACAAAACAATTATCCTAGTTTAAAAACATTTTATTTAATTTTTTTAATTTATTTAAATCTAATAATTTAAAAATAAAAACACTTGAAAAACTTAAAATCCAAATAATAATATTATTTTATCATTTAATTAGATTAAAAAATAATAAGATTACAAGTATAAAAGATTCAATTGAAAGTTTTGTATTAAAATCTGGACTTTTAATAAAAGCTAGTAATATTATATTTTGAATATATGGTAGCTTACAAAAGTCTTGTACTATCAAAATTTTAAAATATCAAATTTGATTAACCAATAATAATTAATATTTAAAAGTAATCAATCAAAATTAAAATTGATAATCTATAAAATGCATGTTTTTTTTTTTAATTACATTCTTGATTTTTTAAAAATCAAATCCATTAGAAACCAGATCATTTTAGAAGTATAAAATTATCAAAAAAAAACTCTTTCTCGCAAATCACTGATTTCTTAAAAATTTCCTTTTATGGTAATTTTTAAAGGAAAAGAAAAAGTGAACAGAGAGATGAGTTTACAAAGAGAACTAAGAAGTAAACACTTATAAACAAGACCCAATTACAATGAAAACTTTCTGGCAAAAGGAAACACAAGAGTTACATGCAAAGAATCAAATACACCGCTCCCAAAAGAAACAACCCTAGACAAGGAAAAAACAGTCAGTCAAGTGGAAAACAAGACAAACGAACAGGAAAACAACATGAAGAGAATGCGCTACACCATAGAGAAGGGAAAAGAAGCTGAGTAAACAAGCTTTCCCGTGACAAAACCTCAAGCACAATGGAATGAACAAGTTGAAGAAAACTTCCAACAAAATGGTCTAAATACAGCAAATACTTTTAGTCCGGAAAGGAAAACGGAACTTGAAACTACTGCAGCAATCTTCACAAGGGAACCCCAAGAAAGAAATGAAGAAACGGAAGAAGAAGAATACTCCATGTAAGAAGATTTTGAACCAAGCTCATTCACGAATACAACAGAGTATAGGAAAACTGTCCACCCACAAATTAGATTAGAAGAAAACTTGAATCCTTATCAAAAACCCAGGCCAAGATTTCCATTCGATAGAAGTACTAAGTATGGCAGAGAAAGAGTTAAAGTCAGTATAAAAGCAAATGTAATCCCAGGAAAATCATCTACCCAAAAGATCACATACTTGACAAGAAGCCTCAACTTTCTCAAAGGCCTAATGGCAATCCGCAGTGAGGGTAAAAATGAAGATGAACATATCACTGCTATTTTTGAAGACCAACAGGCAACTGACGAAGCATGCAATACAATCTTACCTGATACTAATCATAAACATCTCGTACACATGGCAAACATTTTACCAGAACAAAAAAGGGAAAATAGCATCAAAGTGTGGGACATCCCACTAGACACAAAATTCATTGACGAGCAACAAACCTTTGCTAAATTTGGAGTGATCACCAACATCACATGTCTACACAACAAATGTGGCAAACTGCAACTATCACTTTTTCCAGAAAATAGGAGAAAGATCAAATCGTAAAGAAATAGAGCATCCCTATGAAGCAGACTCAGTCAGAGTCTTCGATGCACAATAGTCCTTACAACAAATGAAAGACTGAGGTACCATCGCAGTCCAACTCACCAACTTACCACCAAATACCACAGCCTTTGACCTATATCATATCTATACACAAAGCAAGGCAAAGACATGCTACATTCCAAGATACATGTCATATAAAAGAAAATGATTCGCAGTCATCAGTTTCGAAACACAGGAAGACTTAAAGGCAGCAGTAGTACAAAGTTTTCAACTTGGTGAAACTATTACAGAATGGAAACCTGTGAAGACTAAACTGTGTACCATATGTGGTAGTACAAACTATTTAGTAACGAAGTGCCCATCCAAGGAAAGAAGAGAACAATGGCAACAATACCATCACAAACAAGCGAACAAATTTGGGAAATTGTACAATAAATATAGACCAGCACGAACAAGCACAGTCAAAAACCTGACAAACCTTCCTAAAAACAAAAGGACATACCCAGGCTCATATGCAGCAGCAGTCAGACAGAATCACGTCAACAAGGAAAGACCAAAAAATCAAGAAGGACACGACACCCTTAATAAAATCTTAACAATTCTAAAAGATCTCCAAAAAGAAATCACAATAATCAAAGAAGACATCACAGACCTTGATGAAAGAATCATGTTTCTAGAAGAGGAAGACATGAAGACTACGAGTCAAGCTAAAGAGGAACCAATCCTCTCAATAAGCATAGTAACATTACAACAATCAAACATGACAGGAAACTAGCGAAATAGTATCCAAGTACAACAACAACAACAACTACACTCATAAATTGATAGAATGGATAACAACATAAACAGAGTCCTTGAGGTAATCACTGGGCTTATATCAAGAAACACAAAAACACCAATCCAACAATAATAATATGGTAAGTACAATCAGTACGTTACCCGAAGAAGAAAACATTATTGAAGATACCCTAACCCCTCAATTAAACAAAGAAATGCAAGAAAACAACATAGAAAATATACTAGAAAACTCTACTACCCAACCCATTTCGCAACAAACACTGCTCAACAATAATAACAATTAAAACACAGCAACAGTAGAGAATTTCTGATTACCAATTTGGAGAGTAGCTACCCTCAACTGTCAAGGAATTGTAGAAGAACATAAAAGACAAACTTGGTTCAATATATACTATACACAGCAGTGGAGCATAATAGTCACCATAGAAATGAACGGTTTATCAGCACAATCAAAGTATTGGAAATATCCTGAATACCACATAATCTGGACCCATGATGAAACACAAATGATCGGACAAGGCTTAAACCTAATAATATAGAAAGATATCGCTATACATCTGTATAGTCATCAAACATGGGAAGGCAGACTAATCCGAGCAGAATTGTCATTCTCAAACAAAAGGAAAGTCCAAATTATCGATATCTATTTCCCAGCAAATCCAAGATATGAAAAAAGATCAAAAACCCTAAACATTCTAGCTAAATAAATACAAGAAGCGAACCAACAAGACTGGAATATTATGGTCTTGGAAGACTTAAATGGTACATCAAACCCATCACTAGATAAATTCATTAACAGAAGACCGAACACCTCAAATAAACCATCAGGTCCACAAATAGAGATGCTTTTAAACAACAACCTGGAAGACACCTTCCGAGTCCATAACCCACAAAAAAAGAGTATACATGGAAAAAAGAAGATACCAAAAGTTGAATCAATCAAATATGGATCAACCAAACTACCACTTGGCAAAGTAGCAAGGCTACTATTGAGGATATGCTTAATCCCTTAATAAGCAGTGACCACATTTCCATGGTAACAGAGATCGAAGTCTGGAATCTAAACACAAGAAAGAAAGCAATACATCATAAATCAAACCATAAATATAATTGGCATCTTACCAATACAGAACAATGGACAAAGTTCTCCAGGGAAATTGAAGAAGGTTTAATCAAACAGCCTATAATACAAGAATTAATTGATCAAAAATGGAATGCACTTTGCAATCATATCCTCAAAGCAGCAAAAAAGAATATCCCCAAAAGGAAACATCACTGAAAAAAGAGAATACATCTAGATATACATAAACAGGAGGATCCGTTAATAAAACTACAAATGTGAAAAAACCAAATTCGACAAATTCATGGTAACAACACTTTAGCTGTGATCAAAATACCAGAACTAATAGTGAATTACTTTTCAGACCTGGTGGCACAACTCAGAAAAATCTAAAAAGAATACCTAAAGAAGTATTCCCAAGAATGGATAAATGTAATCCACTGAAATATCAAGGCTTACAAGATCGTGAGCAAAGTCATCACAAATAAAAAACAAATGAAATTAGGCAACAGAGAATCGTGATCAGACAGACATTCCTGGCAAGCAACAAGAGAGCAATGATTAATAGCATCCTGGAGCAACCACACAAAAAGATAACGTTAGATAAGCTAATAGAAAAAAGGAAGGAGATAAACATTCTTACAGATCCTGAGGAAATAAAAAACAAAGTCTGACAATATTACCACACTTGGACCCTAGTAAGGAAAACCCAATCCCTAGGCAATCACCCACTTTGGGAAAGGAAATATAGATCAAAGGATGAAATCAAGGAGAAAATATATGTACCAGTACTACAAGATATATCCGTGAAGGAGATAAAGGAAACCATTAGGAGCCGTAGTGCTAAATCAGCCCCAGGCACAAATGGACTTTCATACATAGTATACAAGAAATTTGGTGACAAGGCCTTAGAAACAATTCGAACAATCTTCAATCAAATATTCAAGCAGGAAGAAACCCCAAGAGAATGGAGTAAAGGAACAATCTATCCAATCCCCAAGCCTAAGGAGTGGGAAAACAATTTAGATATCACACGCCTTATCACTTTATTAGACACAGGCTGAAAATTTTTTACAAAAATCATAATAGACAGATTGGCCAAATGCCTCAAAGAACATAATATACTGTCTGAACTAAACTGGGCTGCATTCCCAGGAAGCAGTACTCAAGAACCAATACATATCCTAAACAATATTATTGAGCATGCCAAGGAATACAAGAAACAAGAGTGGATCTTAAATCAAGATATGTCGAAAGCATATGACTCAGTAAACATAGGGATGCTAGTCAAAGCAATGCATGGAATAAAGATCCCATGACAGATAACCAACATCCTAACAAATATGCTAGAAAATAGACAAAATATCGTACTCACCTGCTATGGACCTACAGAGGCATACAGTGTAAATGATGGTATCGATCAAGGAGACACTATCTCCCCCTTACTTTAGAGAATCTTTTATGACCCCCTCATTACCAAAATCAAAAATGAATTCAAAGAATACTCTATCATCTCTAAAAGCTACATCAACCTAAAAACAGGATGGAAAAGAACTTGTACAAATATGGCAGTAAGTGCCTATATGGATGATACAACCTGGATCACAAATAATAAAACAGAGCTTCAGCAAATAGTGGAAAGAGCGGAACAATTTTACCATATCAATGACATCCAAGTCAATCCACAAAAGTCACAGCTGATCATAATAAATGGAAAGAAGGGTGAATACGAATCAGGAGTAACAATAAATCAACAAATGATAAAAGGTAATCCAAAGGGTATACCAGTTAGAATCCTGGGGGTCTAGTATGACAGCTCGGGAAAGAAGGAATATCAGAGATCACTTATCCAATAGAAAGTTAGGAAAACTCGAACACTCATGAAAATGAAGAGAGTAACAGACAAACAAATGCAATATATAGTGAACCACATTTTACTACCCTGCATAGAATACCTTTGCAATGATATAATACTAACAGAGAAAGAATGCAACCTCCTAATGAATAGCATAACAACAACATACAAACACAAACTGGATCTGCCCAAAACTATGCTGAACAATATGTTATATAATAAGTACAAGTATGGTCTCTTTCACATCTGGGACAGACACTACTTCTATATGCAAGAAATTGGCCAACAAGAATAAACAATGGTAACATAGCAGGAGAAATTGCAAGAGTAAAACTCCAAGAACTACAGAATCAGTTTTGGTCAATCAACAATGTATGTAGCCATCTCATCCAACCTCTCAGGAGACAAGGGGTAAACCTAACACACGATACCATCTGGTTATTAAAAGGATATGGTATTACTTTTAAAACACACAAGGAAAACCCTATACCAACTATAATAACAGAAATCGACACTACTATCAAAAGCATTGTAAGCAAAGCTTTCTACAATCGAAATCGATACAAACTACAAAAACTTGGGCTTTTATTCACAGGACAACTAATGAATGCAAACAAAACTAAAACCTTGCACTGGTGCCAAATCATCAGGCCCAAAAGAAAACCAATTCCTGATCCAACTTCAACCTGATTCCATACCATAAAAAATCTAATTAACAATTAACTAGAAAGTAACAAACTTGTCTCAGTTAAAGAAACCAACACTTTTCTTCAATGTATCCCAACAATTAATCAAAACATAGCGAAACCCCACTGGATATGTATTAAACAAGACCAAAAAATCATAATAGAAAGAAAACAAAAAAGGATAAACCAGAACGACACACTCTGCAAACACTATACATAAAAAGAAAAGCAATCCCCAGTACAGGCTTGCACTGGATGTCCAAGAAATATATAGCAGAACCTGGAACAAGTAACAGAGTGTACCTTCATTGTCGCAAAACAACAGGTAGTGAACATCTCAGTACATAGAAGCAAGATATCATGCAGAGAAGCCCTTGCAATAACCTAGCAGTCAGCAAGGTGGAGAAACCACGTATTCCCTAACTCAATGAACACAGCATTGGAGAAACTTACCATCAGAGGAAAGACGACACAAGAACAAGAACTCCAAATACACATACCTGAAAAGACAAAGCAACCATAATACCTCTTCAATACAATGGCCCAGATCTCAGAGCAACTTACAAACATAGCTGTAGCACTGGAAAGCTATGCAATATTCGACATATATATAGATGAATTACTCACAAAAATTAATAAGAGTTTTCACATGGGATTCAGATGGGTTATCATATCCCCTGACAAGAAAGAATTCAAATTCCAAGGTCAAATCCAAAACCATCCATCATTAACAAGGGCAGAAATCACAGCCATCCTTACAACAATTAGCATCATGCCAGAATACAGCAGAACCAGAATCTTTATAGATAGCCAAGCAGCTATAAACAGAATAAACAAAACAATGGGAACTGCAGAAAACAAAATAATAAATACACAAAAAAATGCAAATATTCTCATTCAGATCAAACATCTCTACAAAAGAAAGAGCATCAAAGTGGAGATATTCAAAATAAAAGCACATTCAGGGATAGAATATAATGAACAAGCAGACAAACTAGCACAAATAACACAAATAGCACAAATTCAAGGCATGAAACTGGGGGAAAAAATAGTAGAAATCCATCCATATACAAGTAAATATCCAACAATTATCTCATAGTGGAACAATCAAAACCTGGACATCCCGCTGAAAGAAACAACACAGCAAATAATCCAGGTGATATACTTAGCAAAATGGAGACTTTTGAACAGAACCAGATGCAACTTCAATGATCTAATGACTTCACAGATCCACTGGAAAACAACAACTGACTATTTGCAATACACCAAAATGAGTAACAACACAACAAACTGGGAAGACCAAAAATATAAAAGGTTCAGTCTGAACCTATGGAACAATAAACTGCCAACAAAAGGAAAACTAAATAAAAGATTACCAACAATTTATCAAGACAATAAATGCCTGCAATGTGAAGAAGTTGAGACATGTACCCACCCTTTTATCTGCCAGGCACAAAAAGAAAAGACATGAAACAAAATTAAGAAAATCATAATAAACAGTATTAATATACACAAGAAACAAAAACCAAAAGGACCCAACAGAAATCCCACAACAGCAGAGCTGAACCTAGACTCCACACCACATCTTGAAGCTTATATTAGGGGTGCAATCTTCAAAAAAACCTTTTATAAAATCAGTGAGGTGATTATAGAAAAACACACAAGAACCCAATGTTTAATAGACATAAGAACTTGGATAATAGAATACCTCCATGAGATATGAACTGATAGATACGAACAGTTCCAAGAATGGAAACATAAGGCAGGAATCACTAGGAAAAAAGAGAGAGTGGCCAGGTACAGCACAATCATCCTAGATGGTTACTTCACAGAAAGAGAGTTTCACATTAAAAGTCAATTCACAAAATTGGTAAACAGCTATATGAATGCTTGGATAAACAACATCATTGACCCATTTTATATTTTTGAAATTTCTTTTAGCACTAGTCTAGCCTTGACAGGTTAGCCTTTCAGATATGGTGGCAACAAGCTGCAAGGTGAAAGGCTCCTTAGGGAATATCTTTCTATTGAGTTTTACTTGTAAGTAGATAAATAGTACAAAATAGATTCAAACATGTAATCTCCTAATATTACTATACATCATAACAAATAAAACAAGGCTGTGTCAGCATTTAAAAAAAAAAAAAAATTGATTAGTTGATCTATATATATTAAACTATTGTTTTTCAATTTAAGTATAGCTTTTTTGTATTTGTCTAGTATAAGATATTTACTAATTGAACTATTTCCCTTACTTTATTCAAATATATCATACTATTTCCAGTTTTAAAAAGTTATATCCATATCTTTATCTTTAATACTAGGAATATAAAATTGTCTCTATTGATAGGTGATATAAGAAATCATAGATAAGTAAATTATTAGATTTTTAGTATTTGATTTGTGCTTGTTTGAGTCTAATAACTGTTGTAACTCCTGCTAACCCTTGATTATTGAGTTTATTGTATAATTCTATTATCTGGCTTTCTCTTTGTAGCATCCAAATACTTTTCAAGTTATAGATTTTTGAATAATATATTGTATAACACTATTTGATGTTGATCCACTGAAAACAGTTTTATTCTTGAAAAGCTTTTTATATACTGTTGTTAAGATACTATATATTTTTCAAGGCAATATACTATATTATATTTGAAACTTAATTCTTGATATTAGAACTCTACTTAATATATAGAGTATTTGTTTGTCTGTCATCTTTTTATTTTTTAGAGCTTTGATAACTACAATAATTTCTCTCAACACTCTTTCCTTGAGTTCAACTGTAGTCTTTTGATTACTTATCCAGATTTCTAGAAACTTTGCTTGCTCAGTTTTATCTAGTTCTCTGCTATTTCTTTGTTAATACCTATGGTTGCTTCTAAAAGTTTGAGTCCACTTACTATGTTTTTATTATAAATTTCAACTTTGACAATTTTTAAATCAT
>CAJVPT010003149.1:0-15895 GCA_910592055.1 Acaulospora colombiana
TTCTAGCTTTAGTGACACTGTAAATAGTATAGCCTACATTATGTTTAATAAAGCACACATAACTAACCTGACAGTGGTTTAAAGGAAAAAAAAAATAACCCATTGCAACTTATCTAGTTAGATCTAATATTATTCTTAAAGTAAGTATATTTAAGTAGTAATCAGATGATTAGTATATAGTTATAAATGGCAATATTAGGTTAATTGATATTGGGCTTATTTTTACTTTATTATTTAATTAAACTAGTTCTTTTTTGTATATACTTAATAAAATGTGAACATTCTTTAATATTCTTAAATATAATTTGCTCAGACCTTAGAAGAAGGTATGTTACTTTTTTTGTTATCACTTGTAATATCAGATTAGTTCCTATTAATTGATTTTTAATTAAGTGAATCTTTAGATTGAAATATTCTGAGCTAAGAGAAGGGGTTTTGAAGGTTATCAAGGTAGAATGGTTTTAAAATATTTATGGTAGGTTAGACCAGAAGCCTTTTTTTATACAATTTTTTCAATAGTACAATCTTAGATTTTAGTTTTTAATCAACAAAAGGTCAGAAGCCACATTTTCATATAGCCTAACCTAATTTTAGACTAGTACTGATTAAGTGAGTATAACTTTTAAAAGATATCCAGTAAATCTAATTAAAAAAATAATTATTAATTTGATTCTTAAGTGATATTGAACTATAGATATTGTGCTTGTGATCTGGAGTATTATCACTATACTATAGACCCACAGATTTTAATTTGTTAATTTGTTTTTCATATTCTGTACTATATCATAATATATGCTAATATTTGAAATATAATAGTTGAAATGTATAAAAAGTCTTTTAATAATTAATTATAATAATTCTTGAATAAATGATAAAGTATTTAATAGAATCAATATTGTTTTATAAAATGGTTTAAAAGTTGAATAATATCATTAATTATCTTCTAATTATCTAAATTTAAATAAATTTCATTTAATTCAAGATAATATTGTATAAAACTATAGATATTATCATGAATTTTAAAAAAGTGTTCAAGTATAAAATAAATAGAATTCTATCTAGTTTCAACATTAAGTATAGAATAAAGAAATGAATAATTTAAAATTATAAAATTTATTTTATATCTTTTAAAAGTAAAGATGAGTTTAATATTTTGTTATTAAATTAATATACTTTTTTTGTTTAATTAATGTATTTTTATTATCTTATTTTTATAACATAATTTAAAATATATACTATATGTAGTAAATATGTAAGATCAATATTTATAGATCTTTAAAGATATTTTAAATAGCTTTGATTATTTGTTACATTGTCTATTATGAAATCAATTAATTTATTTTTGATTTCTAGATCCTCTATATATTCAAGAATTGTTTTTTTTAAAATAATTATTTGTATAAGAATTATATAAAATAATAAGATTGAAAAAAAAGTTTTGATTGACCATTTGAAACTAATTCAATAAACAGTAACTTCAAGAAAACATTATTATATATACATAATTCATGTATCTATTGTAAATGCTAATTTTATTAAATTTTTTTTAAAAATATTACATATTTTATTTTTATTTAATTTGAATTGCTTTTTGACAGTTGTAGAAATTGTTTGATGGTAAGAGATTTCACAATGTGGATTAAAATTGTTAAATAATTTGATTAAAGAAGCTTCTTCAATTACAAAAAAAGATTGTTGACTAAAAATAATATATTTTCATAAGTCTTTGTTTGATAATTTTATATGATTTTTATTGTTTCTTTCAACTATTGAATATAAAGAAAGATGCATAACTTTTGTGTTTCATCTAAGATATTGTAAGATATGTGATGTTTATTCTCAAAATGACGAGTTATTGTTAATAATGATATGTTTATTCTCCATTTACAGTATAACTACAAAGTTTGCAATTGTGGGAGTCATCGTCAAGTATGTCAAGATAAGCATGGATAGGTGCAAGTTTTCATTTGTTTTTTGTTTTTTTATATTGTTAGTATTACTGATATTTTCTTCTCCTAAATTACTATTACTTTTAATAGAATTTGATATATCTTCAAAAGAAAGACTAGAATCAAATGAATATTCAGTTGTCAAAGTTGGTGAATTTTCAAAAGGTACAGAATTTAATGAATTTTCAAAAGATGTAAGAGTTAAAGAGTCTATTATGAAAGATACAGGAGCGGATGGATTTGTAGATGAATCTAAAAAAAAAAAATGTTACTTTTATAATTTTAAATAAATTGATACTAACCATTTTTTTCAAAGGTTTTTGTTAAACCGTCTTGACAATTTTTTTGAAACCATCATAACAATAATCGTTTGTATTATTAAATCGCGTAATGATCTTACCTAATTTATCAAATACTCTTTGTTCAGTTTAAATAATAACTTAAATAATGACGATATTTTTTTAGACATACAGTATATACAGTAGTTACATCTATTTAATATATAATGTGACTATATTGATCTGAACCTAAGTTCCGAACCCAAGTAATTCAGGTCAAACAGACTCAAAGACCGACTCTGATGAACTTTTTAACAGCCCTACTCCCTGGTACTATCGAATAACGAGGTGTTCGGCTAATTAGATTTCACGAGGAGTATTAGATCACACAGCATATACATTTCTGGGCTAGATTAAAATCACATGATTCTGTTAGTTCCCCAAGGGAACGGTTTGATCATATGCATTTTATATTCCGATGCATATACACATCACTTTAAGTAAAAAAAAATCTTTATTTATGCAATATAGATATAGCTGAGAACTTCAATTTACAGAATGAAAAATATCCCGAACTCAATTCTTTTTCTTCATTTTTTTTTTTGTACTTTTAATATTTTTAGCTTTCTCGGTGCTTTCAGGAGTATGAATCATTCTGGTCGTCATCTTAACAGCTTCAATCATACCATGACCGGCCCACAAAAAATCTCGTATAGTTTTTGAGCTTTCAGATAATAAGTGCTAATTTAAAAAAATTAAAAATTAATTTTGTGTTCTCCGTATTCTTTTTCTAAAATCCGTTTATACGAACCTCATACTTCAACAAGCCCATTATAGCTTTATCAGAATTCACCATATCTGCCCATGTTTTAGGTAGAGGAAATGTCAGTATTGCTTCTGTTGTGTAAACCTCGGTATATTTTAGTTTGAATTCGTATATAGTCAACTCATTCACTATAAAAAACATAAAATTTAGCAATGCATAGTAACAATAATATACAAAAAATATTAAAGACTTACAATAAGCTTGTAACCCAAATAATCTGATTAATGTGATATCGGAGCTTGGATTTAATTTGGCGAATTGATTCATTAAAGTTTTCAACATCTTCATGATCTTCATACGATCACCCATGAAGAGTGTCCAATCATTTTTCAGTGGGGGTCCACTGACTTCGGTTACTGAGAACTCTTTATCTTCTTCTCTCATACAAATAATTGTATCAATCTTTTTTCCTGAGAATCGGCGTTCATCAACTTTTTTACTGGAATTAACATCTTTCGCACATGCCTTGAGGCAAGTTTCTCCATATGAAACACGCCAATCTTTTTTCTTTTTTTCAAAGAAATAATCAAGAATGGGTGCCAGAACTTTTACGATATAAGTCCCCTCAGACATAGGATCATGGAACAAATTCACATCTTCTATCACTTTTATCCTATATAAGGTAGGTTTCATTAGTCTTATCACGCTTCTCGGTGAATAAAACAATCAAATAAATATATTTACATATGGTTCACAAAATGTAACGTGAACCTCTTTTAAAACGAGTCAATTGTTTCAGTATTTCGATGACTAAGATTTTCTTTAGTCTTCTTAATATCGCGGTCAATAATATTTTTCATAAATAATTTAATTTCTTGGTTCTTTGAGTCTACTTCTGCCATCTTTATGTCCTTACGCATCTGCGCAACAATACCTTTGTCTAACGTACTTAGGAAACCGCCTTCGTCATTTAAATTGAAAAAAATAATATCATAATATTCTGGATGGGTTTTAGGTGGATTTGCTTCAAGTTGATAATTTGTTAGCTTTTCTCTGATATTATTCCCATTAATAATCCAATCAGCGCTTTTCCCACCGACAATAGTTAAATATGCATTGAATTCATCACCCTCTTCGTCTATATTATGGTCATTCTGATTTCCAACTAGAAAAGGATTTGGTTCAGATGAAGATGACGAGTACGGTGATTCATAACGTGATCTAGACTGAATTAAAAATTGATATATATCAGTTATTTTCAACCAATGTAAACACGTGAACTAGTGTGAAAAACACCGCTAAAGTTGTGTCGTTACTCTTTTTGCCGATTTCACGTCATCCTCGTATTTTCGCTTTTTTTCTGCGGAAGCTTCTATTAATTCTTCGTCTACCTTATCATTGTGCTATAAAGACACAGAGTTATTTCAATATTGATCTCAAAAACAGAGCAATAGTAACATTCAATGTCAATACGAATCATTGAATTCAAAGGAAATCAACTAACCCTTTCTTGAACATCTTCGTCAGTACCCCGGTCAGATTCATCACCTGTGTATGTCCCGTCTGTTTGCTGAGTGTGGTACTCCGAGAGTTGATCTTCCGAGAAGGATGTGCTCGACTTTGTTGGCACAACTGGTGCAGTGATATATGCGCGGTATGCCTCCGCTTGCGCAGTAACATTCACTGTGTCCTATAAAAAATTACAACATGAGTATCATTATGTATTATGTAACGTATTGTACCCATCAACATACTTTGAGTACGTCTTTTAGTTCAGTTTTTTCTTGCAACGTCACTTTAGCTAAAAAATATTCTCTGTATTCGTTTACCAGTGTCTTGCCCGTGCACGTCTGAAACGACGAATATCAGTATACTGTACATGTCATAAAAATCTAGGAAATAATAATCACGTACATACCTCCAGCCATTTCAAATAGTTTTGAGCAAATGCTCGAACACAAGCTGGAACAACGAGTAGCACACAAATTTGATCCAAACTTTTAACATACACTTTGAAGAGTTGTTCAAAACACAGACCAGTCTCCAACTTAGCAATATACTTGACAAAGGCACTTAGTGACCACCGTGAGGCATAGACACTCTTAAAAAATTCGTGAACGCAAAGTGCATTCTTGCCTATCTGATACTTGAAGAATTTGGTTGCTTCTAGTCGTGGTTCTCTGATAACATCGGACATGGCAGTGTCAAGGATGAAAACGCGTTAATACTAGGGATAGGGAAACGCGTTTTAATGTTGTACGAACTTTTGATTTCTATGGCTAATGTGATAGGGTGGCCGGAAATAAGCACTATGCATATGCGGCCTTTTTTTCGCATATTATATGCGACCTCATATTTGTCACCTTATGCTTATCCAGCATATCGGACGCATATCTAGCATATCAGTTATAGCATATTATAGTTAGCGCAATTTTTTTTGATCATCTATTAAAAAAAAATGATTACCACTAGTACCTTTATCAAGAAAATTTTTACATAAAAGGTAAAAAAAATATTTTGTGTTTTTTGCAACTGTGTAGTAAATTATGAAAAAAAGTTTTCAGTTAATTAACATTTGAAAACTGAAAAACATAAAAATAATAATAATAAATAATATAAAGAACATGTCAGTTTATACTTACAGATTAAGTGACCAATAAGATATATTCTATATTATTGTAATAATAATAATTATTATTATTATTATTTGAATATCAAAATCTTGGTTTTATTTATCTAATTTCAAATGTATATTCCAAATAAGCTATATATTTAAAGAATTTTTTGTTATCTTAATGAAATCAAAAATTATAAATTTTGATTTCACAAATATTTATTAATAATCTTAAATACTTTTTTCTAATTATTCATATATTATCACTAGAGATTGCAATGAATTGAATTGGATCAGATTTTAAATAAATTTAATTCAAATCTGATCAGATTAGTTTTATTTGATCTGATCTATATCCAAACAAATTTATTTTTATTTGATATATAACCATTCTTTTTCCCTATCTAATGTTTGCTTACCATCTTTAGGTTTTATTTATAAACATTTACTTAATAATTTATATTTTTAATATTTATAATTTATTCTATTCATAACCATTTTCTTCTAAATTAAAATATATACCTGTATAATTTAAATTTTCTGCAGTATTGTTACTGCCTTGATTTTTTTTTATCAATTTTTCCAGTACTAACAAAGCAGGAGGATTTTATTGCAATTGCTCTTGCTAATACTTCATATGTTTTTCTTTTGCAGTTCTTTCTTTTGATTTTTTAATTAATGATACTATTTTTTTTACTAGTTTTTGTGATAAACCACTAGTTACACCTTCCTTCAACAAAACAGTTGTGCTGTGTAACTTATGTTCTGGCCAGCAAAAAAGAGTGTTGACTTGTATAAAAATTTAAATAAAAACTTAGTATTTTATATTCCAAACTTTTTTATTATTTTCATAAAAATACCTGTTATCTCTACTTTTATTTCCTATTTAATTATGTAGAAGTTGTCTCCATTGAAATTCCCTTCTTAGTAAGTAAATTTTGGATCACTTTTAAAGCAAATTCCTCTAAGGTAGCTAACTGCAATTGCATAATCAGAAAATTTTTATCGGTATAGACAAATTTGCTATATATTTAGAATACATATACTTCACAGAAATTCGAGAGATGGTTAAGTTTGATTTCCTTTTTATCATAAAAAACTGAAATGTCTTTTTTGACTACTTCTTATTTGTTTTCATTAAACCTTGGATATTTATACTCAATAATTTTTTGCTATATACTTGAAGTCATATTGGTAGGAAAAATACTTATTGCATAGTTAAATAGGAAGCTATTTATTGTAACAACTTTTTCTTTGTGCAGGTACTGTTGACTTGTTTCTCTTTACTCTTTTGGTATATTGAAAACATGTGTAAAAATTCCACATTCCCTTGTTGACAGATATCTAAAACTTGTTGTCAATACTATTTAAGTATAAAATTAAATATATATAAATTTTATATACCCAACAGCTGCCAATACTCCTTGATTAAGTTTCAATATACTATCAGATCAGGCAACCTTTCTTCATAGTTTAAACATTTCCAGCACTATATTTTGTATAATATTTAAAACTTTGGATTCAATCTGATTACGATATATAGCAAGCACTATTTTGCCTAAATCTTTGTCATGAATTATAATTTTCTCATTTTTTTTATTACATTTGACAGGCAGGAGGTAGTATTAATGACTTGTACATGTGAAAACAATGGATTTATTTTTTTATATATCCACTTTTCTTTGATTTTTTTTGTATTATATCTAGACAGGAGTCCAAGAAATATCATTTTTATGTTATGTATATCAGCAAAGTATTTTTGTATTATAAAATTCTCCCTTATCTGAAAATATAAAAATATTAACTAGGTTTTTTATTATTAAAACTATTTGAATTTATAAAATTTTTATGTTTTTTTATTTTATTTTTTTTCAATTCATTGATATCTGTTTTCAAAACAGCTGTAGTTTCTATATTATTGGCATAGCAAAATCTTAGGAACCTCACAAATTCTTTTTACCAATTTTTCTATTTTTTATTAGTATTAATAAAATATATACAGCAAGTATATATACTTTGATATATTTACATTTAAAAAAGAATTGATATTAGGATTAGATACAATCAGGTGAACACTTGTTAATTTAGTAAAAAGGTTTTGCAAGTAGGTAATATACTCCTCAGAATTATCATTTTTCAATAATACAAGGAAATGCAGGACAGCAGTATAAATTTCTATAGATATTTAAAAATAAGTATTAGCTACAGTATATATAATATGTACAACTTGCCATTGCAACAGGAAATTGATAAACTAGCTGCAAGTTAAATTGTCAACAATTTAACTTGCAACTATACATATGCCTGCTTAAATGTTTTTGAAAGCCTTGCTTTAGTCCAGGGTTTCCCAATGAAGGCAATAGCAGCAATATAAAAGATTTAAGTTTGCCTAGTATTTTATCGACAAAATTTAATATATTAGTCTAGGGTTTCCCACTGGAGCCAATATCAAATGTTATCAACAACAGCTAGTTACACTTTTATGAAGGTCATCCTACAAGTATTAATTCAGGGTTTCCTACTGAAGGCAACTTTATATATTTGCTAGGTAAAAGACTTTTTGATTTTTGTTTCCCCCCTTCAATCGATTTACACACTATTAGTTTCAATCTATTTCTGTTTCTTTGAAATATGCATCATATTACCTATACCAGTATTTATAAAATATATATAAAGTGCAACAGCAACAAAATATCAAATGCCTTTTATTTACTTAACTGTAAATATGGTGGGAACAATAAATCGATGTAAAGGTTTGAATGATAATTAAGATGCCAGGTTATTTAGTTAATAAAAGATACCAATTAAAGTAATTAAAAAAGGTGTCAGTTTATTTAGTTGAAAAAGAAAGAACTGAGTATATAGTTGCAGCAAATGCAAAGGCAGTTAATATAACAGGTGTAAAAACATTAGCAAGTAATAAAAATATATCTTCAATTGTAGCTATGTAGTGACAGACAACTATATATATTTAAAAAAAATTAATTGTTTAGTCAATATATAAAAAGATATATATATTTTGTTGAAAACTAGCAAGAAACAAAAAAAAAACATTTATAGGTAAAAAAAAAATTCCTAGGCAAGATACCTGATAGCAGGCAATAAAAGTAAAAAGAAGCAAAATAAAAAATTGACAAAAAAATCAAAAAAGTTTATTTTTATTTATTGTCTAATCATGTTTTTCTACTGTAGATCACTCTTATATCAATTAATTTTTAACAATTACTATCTATCCAAACAATTATAGCAACTTGTATCAATTGACCTATATAAGTTTTATATTGGATACTATAATAGTATTATTATATAAGTACTGTAACATACAGGTTACTTGCTTCATTAAAAATTTTTTAACCTTAAAAATGTCCAAATAATAAATATTGTTTTAATAATACATTAAACAATACAACAAAAAAAATAAAATTTAAAATGAATCACCAGCATTTCTTGTCAAAGGTCCTTTTCACCATGATTTTAAGTATATATATGCTCCAACTGTTTTGTCTAATACCCAATTTCTTTTATTAGTTATTAAATTTTTGCTTACCAAAAAAACTTGTTTTGATGAAATACTCATTATAGGTACTATCAAATAATCACATGCTATAAGTGCCAAACATGAAAATTGATATTCATGTATTTTCCAATTACTGCTGATAAAATATACAGTTATTACTAGAAATGCTTTTATTGAAGTTGATATCGCGATATCAAGGATAAATGAAATATGACTTTTCACTTCTTACAAAATTTTTTTAATTTTTTCTTGATCAGCAAAGTATGAATTCATTATATATATTTTAACAGATGTAGAAGCTAGTATTTTAGTTTTTTGTGAGATTGATTGGATAAATATACAGAATGCTGACTCCTCTACAATCGTAAAAGAGTGTTGGTTTATGACAATCCATCAAATAAGATTTTGTTTTACTTTTTTAGGTTTATGTATCCACTATATAAAAAATAAATTTTAGCATGGTTTTAAATTTAATAAATATATTTATACTAACCATTGTAGAATTAAAAAATTTTCAATTAAAGGTTTATCAGAATGTGGATTTATTTTTATTGAATGGTTTTTCTTAGGTGTTTGAAAAGATTAAAGGTGTTGCTTCCATTACAGGTATATTTGGTACTACAATAATTGCAGAAAATTTTTTTACTTTTATTGGAATCAGAATTCTTTGTAAATGATTCTACACTTTACTTTTATAATTTATTTTATTACTCAATAATGCCTCTGAAAAACTACTTGTAGCAACATTACTAGTATCACCCAATTTATAACTATCTAAACTGAAACTTTTATTATTTATTTTATTGGAATCATTAAAAAAACTATTGTATTTCATTTTATTTTTTGATGTAAATAATACCAATAATGTTGTAAGGAGAAAAATATTATAAAAAATATCACAAAATTTAAAGAAACATGTAAGAAATATAAAAAAAAATCCAGGTTTTTTTTTTAATTACCTTAAATAGCTTCATTTAAATATAGTTAAACTATCAAATTTTATTATTTTAAAACTTGAAATTTGTATTCAATTTGAATACAAATGGATTAAAAAATTTAAAATTTGATCTAATCTGTTCAAATCAAATTCATGAATTATTCGGTTTCAGATAAAAATTGTGATTTCTAATTGGTACACAATTTTATAAATGTTATTTTAACTTTTTGCCTTAAAATAAGTATAAATATGAAATACATTTATGAAATATTTTATATATTTGAGTATATTTCTATGATACATACTATACAGTATATTGACAAGATATTTTGATGTTAATTATTAATAAAATATAAAATAATTTATTTTTATATTTTTTTCAATTTAGTATATAGATCTTTAAATATAGCAACTATATTTTACTCTGAAGATAATATAATTATATCGAAAATTTTATTTAGAGATATTCTTTGGAATATAATATCTTTTCAATATAATTTAGAGGCATTTACAAAGATCTAAAAGCTATTTTATACAAGTTGCTATTTTGACTTAAAATGTTTGTCTATTAGTATATGGTCATCAATAATTTTCTTTCTTTTTTTAAAATATTTATTGTAATTTATTATTAAATATAAAATTTAGAACTATATTAGTTTTTTTACCATTGAATCCTCTATATATTAGTAATATAAATATGATATTTGAATTAAATTTGTTATTTTTTATTTTTTATTTTTATTTTTATTTTTTTTAAAGCTGGCGAAGTCATGCCATGAGTTTTTATTTAATCAAGTTGCTTTTTCTATATACACAAATTGAATTGCAAGAAAATACATTTAGATATAGAAGAAACTAATGACTCAGTATCTAATCGAACCCTACAACTTGCTACAGTCCACCGTAAAGTGGATGTTAGTGTGTCATGACTCCACTAATACTAAAATTTATAGAAAAAATTGAGTTTGGTGTATATCCATTTCGAAATATGTTTTCCATACTATAATTGGTTAGGTCTATGTAAAGATATCTCTTGTTGTACGGACAGTTTCTGCACTCTTATGTAATGTCTTTCTGTTCTTTTGCCTTGCGATTTTTTACTTTTCCCTCTTCTCTCTCCTGGTGATTTCCTATGATTTTTTCTACTCTATTACTAGTTCGCACCTTAACTTCCATACCTTTCATTTCTCTTGCCAGAACTGTATTGTGACTGCTTTTATTGTTATCTTGGCAGCCTTCTCATCACCGGTAATTTCCTCTGCTGTTTTTCTTATCTTGTGTGTGATAACTTCTCTAATGATGTCGATCCATCTTATTTTATCCACTCTATGTGCTTTTCCTGTTGTAGTTGTTGCTTTGAATAGCCATTTCCATCTGTCTTTTATATTTTCTGTTTGCTTCTGGCTATCTGCTCTGACTACACATTCCTCTGTAAGGAATTTCGTAAATCTTTTTCTTTTTCTTGTTTTGTTTGATCCATATATGAATGGGTGGAGGTCTTTCTCCTCTTGCCTTTGACAGGTTTTACATGTTGGGCTGCTGTACAGACTTGGCTTTCTTATATTCATGTTTGATATGGTTGAGTATTCATTCAGCCCCGTCTTCCATCTGAAAGTCCTATCTCTATAGTCCTCTGGATCTGTTTAAGAAGATGTTACTTTCAAAGGTATCATTGTCTGCCATGTTATATTCCAATCAATTTCTTTGGTCTTTTTGATTATAAGCCAGTTCTGGTTCCATCTCAGGGCTTCCCATTTGCTTGCCCACTTGGTTTTGAGCAGAGTTCTCCTGAGTGTTTTGAAAGGGAGGTCTATAAAGAACTGATTTCATCTTGGCAGTGTTTTGATACTAGTAGTGTTTTCTTCTTGGATCTTTACTATGTCTTTATATTTGTCAACTAGTGTGGTTGCTGCTAGTAGGTCTGCTCTCTCATTTCCTTTGTTGCTTGAATGGCTCTTAACTTTGATTCATTTGACTGTTATGTTTTGCATTATTATTATCTCATATATTATGCTTATCTGGATTCTATTTGGACTCTCATTTTTTCTTGTCTGATATATATGGTGGTTTTCCCCTTTCTTTATTGCATTGATTGAGCTTTGGCTATCTGTCATTATATTTATCTTTTTGTTAATGCTTATTGTACAGATTGCTGTGAGGATTGCCATCAGTTCTGCTCTTGTGAATAATGAGGTATCTTGGGTTTCTGCTTGGAAGATACTAAGCTCTATACCTTTCTCAGTTTGGATGACCTAACCTATCCCCATTCTGCTATTTGTATATCATCTTGTGAAGAAGCCGTTTGTATATATACTAAGATTATCATATCCTACTATCTTCTGTGCAATCTGTTGTAGTCTGTGAATTGTTCTTTCTGGGGCTCTCAGGCTTAATTTGTAATTTTTATTAATTGAAACTATTTAGTTGTTACAAATGAGTAGTTTTACATATATGTTATAGTAAACCTATTTTATATGAATAACTGTATATATATTTAACTAATGTTATATATTACCACTATCAGCCCAATCACAAACTGGAAGCCTGTATGATCCCATTTCAATTATTCCTAGAACAATTTTTTATTAAAAGTATTCTAGTTATTAGACTGTCAAATTCAGCATCCTGGATCCCAGTTTTCAATCCTTCAGAGTGGTCTGCAGATTTCTCCTCTCACCAAGACCTCCTAATAGTCAAGTCTGTGAAAGCCAGCACAGCCACATGCATGAGAATAAGTCCTGAAAGGCATGCTACTGGTTTGGGGATCTACTCTTCTTATTATTATTTTTATTGATAACGTGGTTGTGTCAATGGTAATTCTATTCAATTTTTGGATCACAACCTGATCACAATCTATATATAGACCGGATGCTATATTAGAAACATCAGTTAGTTTACGATTACACCAATGGATAGATTCTTTTTCTTATCGAGCCAGTCTTGTGTCTTATTGATGGAATCAAACCCAAATTTTGTGATCGTTAACCTTTTATGAAATGCTAACCACTGTATTATTGGTTCATTGGTCCATGTTTATTGCCATACTTGGATCACCAGATCATTATCATGAGATAGATGAGATCTTCATATTACTTGTAGCTTATTTTCACTTGGCCCTCATGTGATATTGAACTCTGGACCTAGTGATTGCGACCTGAGAGCACTACCATTGTGCTATGGATCCACAGGTCAAATTTGTTATTTTTTATTTATTCCAAGGATTTTTTAAATATCTTATTGATATTATATACAAATATGAACATTTTTTCTTCTTTTATTTTAATTAAGTTAATTTTTTTTTTTAAGCTGGCTTGGTCAAGTTTATTAGTAAAGTTTTATTATGTAGGTATATCTAATCAAAAGAAAAACAATGGAAAGTTAGTTAACTAATGATAGGTTAAAACAATATCATGGTTAAGTCATCTTTAGTCAGAGACCTAATAAGGAACCATTAAAGCAATAAAAATTTCTTAGAGAAATTGGTATGTGTAATGAATCTATATCTACTACAGACCATCTAGTCTGTTTTGCTAATGTGTTTGATATCCTACTCTGCCATCTCTATTTAAAAAAGAAAAATGAAACTAGGACTGTACAAATTTAAACAAGAATAAAGATTCTACATTACAAATAAGACTTTAGAAGGAGAAGAGGAAATGATTTGATTATGAATAACTTGAAAACATGCTGCTACTACTATATTGATACTGTGGGTTGATTACTCTTTAAGGACTTCATTAGTTCAGAATACAATGTCAGTTTCTTTACTGCTTTCAGTACCTCTATGTTGTAGTTCTTGTCTATCAGTTCGTCTTTTCCTTCTATACCTTATCCAGTATGGGATCCTTTGCTAATATTTTTCTGAGTAATGATAAGTCAGGAGTAAGGGCTCTAGGACATAAGTAAAAGGGTACTGGAAACTACAAAACCTTCAACCTAGAAAGAAGAGTCTTGTTTCTTCCAGCATATGCTTTTGTCAGCCTGACAAGTATTATACTATTTTTTTCAAAGTACTACTATCTGTAGAGATTAAACCATTATCTAATGTCTCATTGTAATATATTCTTCAGCTACTTGAGTTTATTCAACTGCATGTTGGTATTGTTGATTAGATGTGAATAATTCTAAGATCTCCCTAATCTTTTAATATTTATACTAATAAAGAATAAATATGACACTTTTAAGGCATTATCCTCATTCTATATTTCTTTGAGCCTAATCTTCCTTTTGCTTTCTTGATAGAGGAGAAGGGAAAATATGTTCTTTCTTTTTTTGCTTAGCCAAAGATGTAGGAGTTGACAATGTTTACTATTCATCTGCACTAGACATAATGACTTATGGTAAACCTCAGGTTCTTATAAAGCTAAGGAAATGCATTTGAATATATGAAGTGACCAATAGAAGTTTGTTCACTTCTTTTACTAATTTGAACTTTGTCTGTCCAATTATGGTATGAAAAACTTTTTGTTACTCAAAATTTAGGATCAAACTAAGATAGGCAAAATTCTTCAGAAAAAATCAAGAATGAGCACTATGAGAAGTAACAAATAACAAGAGAGTGGGAAAATTGTCTCTCATCATAACAACACTTCTATAGTGTTTTTCTATGATGTGAGATAGCAATACATTGGTTCTTCTTCTTTTCAGAATTTTTTTATCATAGATAGAAAAGGTATTTCTTATTTTTAAGATTACTAGAGGTCAAGTTTTTGTTTAAAGAGGATAGTAAGCAAGAGAAATAGAGGTAGTTGGTGACTCTTGAAGCTTCTTCAAGTTGGTTTAAGGAAAGTAATAAGACTTTATTAGCTTAGAAATATAAAAATTTCTTTGTGAATGTCTTTTTTGTGTATGATTAGAAAATCAGTGAAAAGAGTTTTATTTTATTTAATTAGGTTAATTATTATATTGAAAAATAAATTATATATATTTTTTGCTTTATATAATTTATATATAATTATAAACAACTAGTAATTTAATACTTCAAAATTTAATTTCAGGATTAAACCTTTTTATACTTAAAATTGTATTTCTTTAAACTGGTTGCAATATATGATATTAAGTTTTTAAAGATTGTAAAGTAAATTTAAAATAACATCAATAATTGTATTAATAATATTATATTGATCAAAAATAAGTTCTTATAAATTAAAACATTATTATAATAATACTGTATATAAATAGATTCATTAATTATATTATTCCATTTTGATACATTAAAATATTGAGGTTTTGAACATAATTTAACAATTTTTTATAGATAATTTTGTAATTTAATAGGCTTTAAGATCTTTATTTTCAAAAGAAATATTAAGTAAATTAGAATATAAACTTGAAATTTTTATTATTTTATTATTAGATATATAATAACAATTAAATAAATGGAGATGTTAATGCTTTAAACAAAAATTGCCAATTTCTTTTAATAATTTATTAGAAATTTTATAATACTATATATTAATATACTCTATTTTTTCTTTAACTTTTTTTTTTTTTTTTTTTTTGCCTTCTGTCAGGCTAGTTACATATGCTTTATTAAATATTTGTAAGCTATACATATAATATGAGATGCTAAAGTTAATTATTTAACTAACTCGTCTAGATTATTTTACCCTTTTAAGTGTAACTTCAGGAGTAATTTATCGCTTCGTTAGGAGTTCAAGTGAACACCCTTCCAACTTCTAACATCATTGCCTGCAGATTACTACTTCAAATCACTTTTCCAAGTTTTGACAGAGATTAAAACCCATCCATTTCATCCCATACTTTACCCCATCTCACAGGACCTGTTTGAGCATTGTATTTTCTACTTCTTCTTCCTTTAGTGGTACTTGACA
>CAJVPT010003150.1:0-15893 GCA_910592055.1 Acaulospora colombiana
TTATAGATTTATTTATGTTATTTTAACTAAAAGGTACTTTAGGCCAGATTCTTATATAGAGAGGAAAAGCCTCTCTTGAAACAATTGTTCACTGACTTATTGAAATAATGTCTTTTATACAATGAAACTCCAAGGAGACATTAATGAGCCTAATATAGAGAATATTTAGACATCAAGGCCATTGCATACATGGATGATACAACATGGCTGGCAGACAATCCAGAAGAAATGCAAAGGATCCTAAATATCGCTACAGAATTCTACAATCATAACGACATCAACATTAATCCACTAAAATCACAATTAATAATCATTAATGGACAACCAGAAGACTTCAGAAGAAGCTTCACACTCAAAAGAGGAACATTTATGGGAAGCAAGCCTGGTATACCAATGAGACTGTTAGGGATATGGCTGGACAGCTCTGGAAGGAAAGGATATCAGAAACAACTCATAACAGAGAAAGTAAAGAAAACCAGTAAATTGATCGGATAGAAAGCAATCACAGACAAACAAATGAGATACATGTACTCATGCCCAGCATAGAATACCTGTTGAACAACATGGTACTTTCTAAAAGTGACAGCAACTCTCTAATGGGGAAAATCGCAACAAAGTACAAACAGAAGTGTGATCTTGCCAACACAATCCCTAACACCCTCCTATATAACCACACTGAACACAACCTGAACCATCTATGGGATAGACAAATACAACTGCACATAAGGACCTGGGTACAAAGAATAGAAGACAAAGGAACACTAGGACAAATCACCAGGATGGGACTACAAAACCTCCAAAACCTCTTCTGGTCAACAAATTCGGTAACATCACATCTTACACAGTCTTTCCTCAAGTCAGGACAAAACTTAAACCATGACATCCTCTGGGTGCTGAGGAAATATGGTTTTCAATTCCACTTCAATACAAAGTTCACAATCCCACAGAGGATAGAAAAAATTGATAATACAATCAAAGAAGCAATACCAAAATCAGTATACCACCAATACAGACAAATACTAAAAAGGCACAACTTAATGTTCGTAGTACAGATTATCAATTCAACAGGAACACATTTACTACACTGGAGAGAACTTGGGGCCATTAATAAAACAAAGAAAAGAAATACACCAAAATGATACAAAGAGATCGTAGAGAACCTCACAAACCTAGCCAGTACACAAAATAGAATAGAGGATGAAACAAACACTCACTGAACATATAACCAAAGCAGGCCCCTGGTAATGGGAGACTCATATAAACCACATTGGGGAGCAACACTCAAGTATAACAAAGAAGCCATTGGCAAGAAGAAACAAAAAGATAGCCTCAACACAGTAGTATTCAAATACTACACCAGAATAGGTAAGCAATCACTACTAGAAAGGTGCACTGGGTGTTCCCTAAATAAAAGGAAAGACATAGCATCAGGAACCTGCACCTTCTTAGCCAAAAAACTACATACAATCCAAATCCCAATAAAAATAACATGCATTTTCTCCAAGGAAAGCAAAAGTAGCTTAACAAGTACTCTGTGATGCAGGATATCACCAGACTCTATCAAGAAAGAGCTCAAAGACCTTACTGAAACTCCTCAAATAAATCAAAGCTCTTGGCAAGTCAACATAGATAGTATTGTATCAGAAACAATAAACATCAGCGAATTGTTCGAACTAAACAAGGAAGAATTAAATGCCCTGACGACAATTCAACAACAAATAGAAGACCGCCACCACACCACAATATACACAGATGGCTCAGTATCAAGCTATGGCAACAGACCACACATGGGCCTAAGCTGGATCATAGAAGATGAGACAGGAACACAATACACCTTCCAAGGTCAGACACAATTACATGCCTCTTTAATGCGTGTGGAACTGATGGCTATAACCACAGCAATAAGTACATTAAGTAGAAACACTACAGCTAATGTGTATACTAATAGCCAAGCAGCAATAACAAACTTAATAGAAACCATGGAATTACCAGAACCAAAAAGAAAAAGAAACCAAACCAGGTGATAGTAGACACCTTCAATTACATCAGGCAACAGCTGGACCTAAACATTAGACTACACAAGGTAAAAGCACACACAGGGGTCCCTCTCAATGAGAAAACAGATAAGCTAGCCCAGATAGACCCAATTTCACCAGATATAAAACCAAACCGGAAAATTATCAACATCAAAAAACAGCAAGAATTGACACCAATAAATATAGTGTGGGATACATCACAAATAGACATTCCAGGTAAAGACTTAGTGAAACAAGTGAACAAGGCTATCAGGTTGACCAAATGGAAATTATTAAACAGAACACAGAACAGATTCACTGAAGAGGACTGGAGAAACATATACTCGAAACATACTTTCAACAGCTTACATCCATAAAAAATGAATGAACACACAACCTTAAAGGAAGATTACAACAGGAGAAAATTCAGCTTCAACCTCTGGTACAAAGAACTGCCAACTAAGATCAAACTACACAACAGATATTCACTAATATACAAGGACGACAAATGTCACAGATGCGGAACATCAGAAGACTTTACACATCCCTTCCTCTGCAACAACAACACAGAAACACTAAAGGATAACTTTCACAGGATTCTAATTAAACACGTATCATCACACATAGTCAAGAAATATAGGAAGAGCTTCAAGGAGGTCATCTACAGATGGATACAATTGACCAACCCCAGGACATTCAACTTACTGATCCGAGGAGCAGTATTAAAAGAAATACCTAGAACACTCGACACAATTATATCAAGCAAAAACAAAGTGACAGAAACTATAATGAATACAATAAAGGAATGGAAAAAGCTCTTACATGAAATATGGAAACAAAGATGTGAGGAAGCTCATGAACAGGAAGGCCCTAACTGCAGAACCAAACGAAACAAACAAAAAAGAATCAGAGCCAAGAAAACCAATAACTACACAAATCCGATTGCAGCACAATAGTCCCTATCAAACTTGTCTGAAATAGTAAATAGATACATAAACGAATACATTAAATATCAAACTGACATCTTTTCTATTATATCATTTTATAAAACAACTAACACGGCCTTGGCATGTTAGTTTCTTTCCCCAAAGGAAGGGCAACAGGCCGCGAGGTAGCCATGGCTTATCGAGTTTTACTATCACTAAATATACATCCCTGTATTATAGTTATAGCTATTAAGTATATATGTAATTTGGAAAAATAATGAAACAAGGCTGCGCCAGTTAAAAAAAAAAAAATTGATATAAAGGAGAATTAAAACTTTATAAATAACAATTAGAATACTTGAACAAATTATACAAAACATAGTACTCTATAATACTTTATAGATTTATATAAATAGCTCCTTCACAAATATATCACGAATAGTAAAATAAATATTAAATTGGATAATACAAATCAAAACTAGAAATAAGATTATAGTCTTTTAGATAGAAACTCAAAACATCTCATTTTTAACTAAAATAAAACTTATAGTAATAATAATAGTCCTTAATACTATTGATCTTAACAAAACAGTCAACTTTATTATAAATAGTCAATGTATAATAAATACAATAAGAAATTTATACTTTAAAAACAAATGAAGAAATAAAAAAAAAACTCTTTCCCATTCCTAACAAAATTCGTGAAAATTTCCTTTTATAGTAACAACCCAAAGTGCACAAAAAAAAACCCAATGCTTTCAAAGAACCCTTATAATAATATATCTAGAAGATCTCCTAGAATCTAAGACACGGTTGTGAACTATACTAGTGAGAGAATCATTACTGACAATGAAAAAATTGCAAAACCATTCTTGAAGACCAAACTAGCAAACAAATTTAATCTGCTCACCAGTATCAAGAGAAGTAAAACAGTTGCGAAGAAAGAGAAGAAAGCCACAAGCATTCAAGATGTGCAGGACCTCACTTAAGACCAAGAAAAAAGCATGGAGCTCAAGAACGTGGAATGTGACAACACTATAAATCTGAAGATAAATACTACAAAAACCATCGATACAATAAAGAAGATAAACATGAAGTCAAGACTACCATTGCCTACGATAATAGATAATAGCATCAATAACAATAACAGTAACCAAGAAGGGGAGAGAGACTACGATTAATCAGAAAAATATTGTCAACAATAGATACAGCTACAAGAAGAAACAAAGGCCTAGAACCCTAGTAACAAGACAACCACACTCTCAAAGACTCAACGACACACTTGGCTTTAGAAAGTCTTCATAGATCCAGAGGAAGTACCGAAAAGCTCAACACATGAAAAAATCGACTTTATTTGAAATAAGCTAAGGCATTTGGCAACCCTGAAAACATGTATGCACAAAGAAACCAACAGGCTCACAGATAATCACAGTGCTCTTCAGTAATTATCATGAGGTCATAGAAACAAGTGGGATTAAGATTATCAACAATGAAATTACTAAATTTAGATTATTATCACAGATCAGCCCACCTGAAAGTAGAGCCTGATTTATCAGGCTCTGGGATGTTCCCAACCATTTCACAAAAAGGGACATAGCAGTTTATTTGAGGATAAAACAGTCATAAAATATATTTCATTTTAACCAGCTGGCATGGTCCAATTGGGAATCATACAATTCCATTCAGCAGCAGTATTTGAAGATCAGGCCAAAGTATGGGCTCTTTACAAGGACAACTACTATATAAGAGTATACCCAATGGTCAAGACTTGGATCACCAAGGAAAAAAGGAACCAATATAGTGCAATGCTTGCCAACCTTTTACAAGGGACATTAGCAAAAGAGTTAAAAGGAATCATTGAACAAATGCATGCCTAGGCATGCTATTTCCCCTTAAATCAACTTAAATAAAACAAATGGTTTGTTATCTTGTATTTCAAAGATACACAAGATTTGGATAAGACAAGGAATACCACCCTGCGACTGGAAGATACAGAACTTATATGGGTCAGAAAATCAACAAAACTTTGTTTTGATTGTAGGGCACAGGAATACGACTTCAATGCATGTACTATAGTAAAGAAGGATTTAACTCTGAGGGATAGAAACAATAAACTTGGCCAATCAAGACTTCTCCCTCTCCAAAGGAAAGGCTTTCAACTGACAATGCAAGAAAAAAAGTCTACTATGAATCACACAACCAACACAAACTGAACATATATCAGTATAGCAAAAGGCTCTTCTCAGTCACCTGCATAGCTGGAAACACTCATTGAGACCATTCGACAGCTCCAGATAGATATAAACACTATTAAATACCAGTTTCACATGTTGGACAAAAGAGTATCCACACTAGAAGAAGATCTGCAGATAAAGGCAAAAGGACTAGAAATTATCAAGTTGACCATTAAACAAGAGCAACGGCCATTGAGATCAAGCTTCAGAACTTCATCCCCCAAAGGAATGGATATCAAACAATAACAAGAATTAATCAATAGAAGAATTAATCAAATAGAGTCCACAATCAAATCCAATATAAGAGAAATGATGGATTGTCTGACTCACTTATCGAGATCTCAGGATCAACAAAACAGCTCCTCCAATCTTTCCAAAATAATTATATCACCACTAGCAGGACAAGAAAAAGAAAGAGTAATAATGAATAAAGAACAGGACAATTGGAAAATTGGAACAATCAATGTAAGAGAAATCACGACAGAAGTAGACAAGATATCATTATTAGAATATTGTCAAAAGAAAAGAATAGATATACTGGAAATAACAGAGACCTGGATATCCGCAAATCAAAGATGGTGGGATAAAGAGATGAGGTATTAAATATGGTCAACGAAACCAGATCAACAAAAATATGAAGTGGGAGTGAGTATGTTAGTGGAAAAGAAATGAGCAACACATGTTTTTAATACAGAAGAGTATATCAATAGCGGCCTTTGAATAGACATGGCCTTCAAGGGAAAAATCCAATACAGAATACTGACAGTGTATAACATGGCAAATAAATCAAAAAAAACAAGACAAAGCAAAACTACACCAATGGATCAAAGCAAAAATCAGTAAAGAAAAAAACAGAAATATGTTCATTATAGTAATGAATGATTTTAACGAGGTGGCAGATGAATAGTTAAACCATACAGAAGGAAAAATTAAAGGATCCAAATCAAGACAGATTACAGATACCCTGACAGCATATACTATAACTTTATAGATACATATAGACAAGTCCATCCAACTACAAAAGATTACACATATAATAGACCAAAGTCAAAATACAGGAGTAGGCTGGACTACATCTGGATCTCCAGTTCCCTACTCTCTTATATTATCAACACAGAATATATGGTAATAGAAACCATTATCAAAAGCAATTACAAAATAGTAACAACACATATCAGCATACTATACATATCATAGTCCAAACTAGCAAACAGAAAAAATAATAAGCAGAATAAGATAGACTTCAGTAACTCCACCCCCAAACAATGGGTCAAGTTCACACCAAAAATAGAGGAGAAAGCAAGAAAAGCCATGAGATCCAATAGACAGACAGCAAAAAAATTTGGCAGCAATTCAAAGTATTAATAACAATAGCTGCAAAAGATTTCTTAAAAAAAGATGCAGAAAGAATATAAAAACTATTCACAAATCAAAATATAAGAAGTTCATGGGAAAACAAATAAAAATAGACAGAATCTATAGAAGATACCAAGCATGGCTTACAAATCTAGACATAGAGTTACAAATAATATGGATAAAACTTAAGAAAGATATTAGCGAAATAAATACACCGATCCCCATCTTAATAGAACCACCCCTTTTTTGGAAAGATACAGTATATAATTGAGAAAAACTATACAACTGGCTGTTGGAAACCAAGAAGAGCTGAAAAGCAGAGAATAAAATTACAAGAATTAAAATCAAACAAGAAAAATGAAAAAGAATTAAGAAACATATTGAACAAGATATAAGAACATTTAGGAACATCCACAGAAAATAATCAACAGTATCCTGAACTAACCTATAAGAATCATTGACACTTAGAGACTGATCGAGTGCAAGGTAATAAAGTCAGAATTTTAACAGATCCAGAGGAGGTCAAGAACAAGATAAAAGAATATTTTCAAGACTGGACTAGACTGAAATACACTTTAAACATAGAAGACTTTCCATACTGGGAGCAACAATACAGGCTTAAGACAAATATTCAAGACAACTGGTTCAATGAGACAACTTATGTAATTACGATATCAGAGACAAGGTCAGTGATTCAAAACAAGAAGAACTCTAGTGCACCAGATCTATCAAAAATTCTATATCTGGGGCTCAATAATCTAGGAGAATAAGATATCAAACTCTTAGCAATGCTATCTAACAAAATAATGGATACAGGTGAAGTCCCAGAGAACTAGAGGAAAGAAAATGTGTATCCAATCCCCAAGCTCAAAGACTGGATAGGTAACATTAATATCACATGAACCATCACTCTACTGGAAACAACAAGAAAAGTATTCATAAGCATCATAATGACAAAATTAACAGAAACATATACAAGATACAAAATTCTTTGTGAAAATAATTGGATGGGCTTGCCAGAAGGTAGCACTCAGGAGCTGATTCACATTTTAAACAATGTAATGGAGGAGGCCAGAGAATTTAAAAAAGAGATATGAATCTTTAGTCAAGATATCAGTAAAAAATATGACTCCATAAACAGATATATGATGATTTAAGTCCTCAAAAGAATCAGAGTACCAGGAAAAATAGTCAAATTAATAGACAATACATTAAAGAACAGGAACAATAAGGTAATTATAGTATATGGCCTTATAGAAGAGAATTCCATACATGATGAAATAGATTAGGGAGATACCATTTCTTCCCTTCTATAGAGAATCTTCTACAATCCCCTACTGCAAGAAATCAAGGACAAATATATAGGATATATGATGGTGTTATAGATCATGTGGGTATCGCAATTTATGTGTAATGGTCTAGAATCCAAAAACCCAAAAG
Organism: Acaulospora colombiana; assembly: GCA_910592055.1. Taxonomy (NCBI): domain Eukaryota; kingdom Fungi; phylum Glomeromycota; class Glomeromycetes; order Diversisporales; family Acaulosporaceae; genus Acaulospora; species Acaulospora colombiana. The sequence goes on from CAJVPT010003150.1 coordinate 7,972, forward strand.
TCTGGCATAAAAGATTGAGTGTCGCGAGATAAGAAACTATAGATAAGGCTTGGGTACTGATAAGGGAACTATGTGTATTGAAAAAGTATGAAAAGTTTAGCAAAGCTTAAGGTTAGTATAGCTGATTATAAAGTAGATAGTCCATTGTTAGTTAGAAAAGCATAAATAGCTTACCAATGTATGCCGAAAAGGTAGAGCTGAAAGTGTTAGAAAAAACAGCCCTCATCGAAAATAGAGATAAGAATTAGTGAATTCTCCAAGAAACAAAACACAATAAAAAGACACTTATCTTTGGTCAAGTCAATCACCATGCCTCTGCCTTTCTTAAGTGTTCTTTATAGGAGGCATTCTCTTCTTTGTGAGTATTTGTAAGACATCTGGGTTATTTAAGGCACTACAGATTAGTGACGGACTCACTAGGATAGCCCATGACAATGGGAACAAAGATCCTTCTCGATCTCACCTCCCAACCATAGAAGAAATAATTAGTAGGAGGGTAAGGAAAGCTGAAATCCTAGCAACAGTCTATATGAATAACACTACATTGTTTGCGAACAGCCAAGAGGACATATAGGCAATTCTCAATAAAGTAGCAAAATTCCTTAAGATAAATGACATTCAAGTCAACAACGAAAAATTATCATTGATATATATGAATGTAAGCAAAGAGTCAAGAAAAGAGTGTGTGAAACTAAACAGAACACGAATTTACCTCTGCAGCACCATGAAGTGACAAGAATTCTGGGATATGAATATCAGAAGATGGGAAGAAAATGTGTCAAAAGAATATCATTAAAGAAAAAGTATAAACCACAACAAGAATATTAGCATAGAATAAAATCACAGACAAACAGATGAGATATATAATTAACCATACTCTCTTTCCAGCAATAGAATATTTGTTAAATGACCTAGTTTTATCAGAAAAAAAATGTGAAAAATAAGTAGTAAAATCAACAAAATTTTCAAACATAAAGCTGGATTATCAACAATGACATCTAACTGCATCATTTACGCAAATTTTGGATATAAAATATTCAATCTCTGGGATAAACAAATCCTTATACATGGAAAAAATTTATTCAATAGACTTAATAGTTATAACCTTAGTGAAATCATTACACAGATTAGACTTCAGCATATCCAGAATAAGTATTGATCCAACACTTCAATCCTAACAGATAAGCTTTCTTTTTGAACTAGAAAAAGAAAAAACTTGACAAATGACATTTTAAATATGCTGAAACTCCAAGGAATCACTTTTGCCCAGCAGAACACACATGGTTTGGAAAACTAGTCAAGAAGGAAGACATGGCAATCAAAGATATAGTTTTAGAGGAATGGTACAACAGGCATAGAAACTCACTCAGGTGCAGAGGAATTCTCTTCTATGACCAGTTGCTTAATGACAGCAAAACAAGATTTCTTTCCTGGCAACAAATAAGGGTTAGACTCGACAAGCAAAACAGAATATCATTATGGTATAGAGATTTGAGAGAGCTAGCCAAGAACAATAATCTCAAGAATACAGATAACAAGAAAGAGCCAGCTAAGGAAGACAGAAATGAGGAAAGCAGTCTATGCACAAACAGCTTCCAGTCAATTATATCAGTACTCCAATACTAAAGACAATCAACTATCAAGTGACTGGTAACCAAAAAAGATAAGAACACAATCCTAATAAGAAAGAAGAAAGTACTGGATGACCAAATGATTCTGATTAATCACATGATCAAAGAAGAACAAACATCACCACTTTATAAATGTAAAGGCTGCTTTTTCAACATCCCAGAATATAGAAATCAGTACAAAGACCAACAGCAGTGCATTATGATCCAACTCTTGGCACAATCGATCAATATAAAAGTACAAAAAAGTACAAAGGGATATATCTCCAAGTCACAAGAGAAGAGAACAAGACAGTCATACATCAACACTTCAATCTTTTTTCCAAGGCATAGAGCGTACCTTGAAAAAGATTAGAATACAAACACCAGACACTTCACCACCCACAATATATCTAGACCCACTATCTATCACAAAGACATTAATTGGAAAAAATCTAGAGCACCAGCAAGAACAATCAGTAAACTATAACAAATAGTACAAGAAACAGTTCCATACAATAATCATTAAATTTATACAAATGGTTCCTATACACAATGAAAGGTGAATAGTAGAATGGAAATAAGATGGGTGATCCAAACAGAAAAGAGTATAGAAATTGCCAGGTTTCAAGCAAAAGCACAGGACACACTATCCTCAACACAGACAGAGTTGACAGCAATACTCATAGCAATTAGCACAATAAGTGCAAACAAGAGAATAAACATTATTATAGACAGCCAAAGTGCAATCAATGCAATAAAAAAGAATGGGACAAAACAAGAAAAGAAAAATCAAGCATTAGAAACTTCGAACAGGTGTCTAGTTAATACAATACAGGAGTTGATCTCATTACAAAATATCACAGTAGTATGGAACAAGATCAAGGGCCACTCTGGCAATCTAAAAAATAAGCTAGTAAACAAATTAGTAGTGACTACAATAGTAAACAAGCCCAAAGACAGAATTAAAATCCAAGAGCTGAACACTAACAGTGTAACAACAACATTAAGATAGGACCAGTCCTTCATTGATCTTCCCTTCAAAACAGTAGAGGAAAACAATTCTCAAAATTAAATAGATCAACAAGTAGAGAACATTAAGACGTAGTCAAAAATGGCTATCCAGACAGAAGGCCAAAGAAGTAGACTGGAACATGACTATGCAGACAATGACACCATCCAAAATAATATCAATCTATACTGACTGCAAGAACCATAGTGATAGAATCTTCAGATAAAAAACATGGCTAGATGAGTACCAACAATGGTAAATTTGAATACCCAAAGGTCATATCTATACAAGAGCTCAACTTGTATAGTCTGCAAGAGACAGGAAGAGAGGAATATTCACCCATTCATATATGGATTCAACGAAATATGACTGAAGAAAAAATATATAACCTTTATCACAAAAGAATGTGCAGCAAGAGCAGAAGGCAACAAACAAACAAAATAGATACAAAATAGATGGAAATGACTTCTTGAACTATCATTGAATACAAAACATTCAGACAGGACACATAAGATAGAATGGAGAGACATAATAAGAGGAGCAATTACATATCAAATAATAAAAGTAGCAGAAGAGATCATAAAAGATGTGAAAGCTACAAAAACTGCAATATGTGTAGTCACAACACACTTCTAGAAGAAGAAAAAAGAAGTGTGGAAGTTGAGATGTGAACTGATAATAGAATAGAAAAAATTATAAGGAATCTCTGAAAAGATGAAGCAGGGAAAAAACAAAAAAAGCAAGAAGAAACCAGGAAGCGAGGTAGAGCAGGAGACAGGGGACCAGATTCTAGAGTCTAACCAACTGTATATAGAACTTACTAACATAAACATGAAAAACATTTTACAGAATGGTTTCCACTTTAACTCACTTTTTAATATAGATAACAGTATTAGTGAAGTCATGATATGCTAACATTCACCTCCTGGGTGAACTGCAGCAAGTCATAGAGTTCAAAAGATACTGAGTCATTAGTTTTTTCTCCATTATAAGTATATTTTCTCACAATTAAATTTGTGTACATAAGAGGATATCCATGATTAAATAAAAAATATATGGCATGACTTTGCCAGCTATTTAAAAAAAAAAACAAGTGAAGAAATAAATAAATAGAAGAATTTAATCAAATACTCATTATATAATTCAGAAGTAACTATCTATTAAAAATATTAATATTAAATAAATTAAGATTAAAGATTATTAGAAATACCTGCAAATAAATAATAAATAAACTTATAATAACAATATTAGTTGACAGATATAAAAACTTAGTAATTATTCAAGAAATACAAACCATCAGTTACAACATAACTATAAAATAGAATCAATTATTTGTAAATTTTTTAGAAAAACTTATATAAAAATAAATGCCAGTAAATAGAGAACACTAAGACATATTAATAACTGGCTTATAGAGAAAAAAGTAAAGAGATAGATTAATAACTAATTTAAAATATTAATGCTATCTAAAATTATATTAATGAAAACAAATCAAGAAGATAATAAAAATAAAACATTCTAACTAAAAATATAACTAAATGAATACTCTATAATAACAAATTCAAATAAATAAAAACTACATATATATTCTAATTCTATATTTATAATTTGTAATATATAGAAAAAAAAGATCTTTATTTATTTACTTAGGAAATTGATTTTACAAAACTTAGAGTAAAGTATACAACTTTTTTATAGAGAAGTGTGTAACAAAAACTAATAGCAATAAATAAATCAAATAAATATATGACAAATGAAAAAATATATTAAAAAAATAGATTATAAACAATAAAATAAATAAATATTTTAAAGACCTGTGGGTCTACAGCACAGTGGTAGTGCTTCCAGGTCACAATCACAAGGTCCAGAGTTCAATAACACACAAGGGTCATGTAAAAAAAAATAATCAGGTTGCACGAGGATGGGACTTCTGGCTTCCCTGTTGATCACTAGGCTAAAAAGGATCTACTGCGAGAATTGCATAAAGAAAGGCCTCTGGTCTGGTTACACAAATTATGTCTGATCTAACCCTCTGAACTGGATAGGAAACAAACTCCAGGACCCCACTTTTAGAACTGCTGTAATCATCTGAACATATTACTAACCCCAAACTGTACCAGCAGACTCTGGAACCCACTTTTAGAATTGCAGCAATCATCTGAATATTTCCTATCCCAAACTGTACCAGCAGAATCTGGAATCTGATTATCCTAACTTAGAATATTCCAATCCAGTCTTGTTTAAATGAAGGACTTGTCAAACAGGACTTGTTTGTGATGCCGCAGGTGGTGACAAAGAATATTAAATCCTTTCGAGGTTCAAGTGAAAAGTATCAGGATATCTGAGTGGTTAAAATAACCCTTGAGAATTTGACACTAGTGTATAAGTTAGTATAGCAAAGTCCCTTATTAATAGAATTGACTAACTATACCAACATTGCTGTTAATAACTGTTATTAACCATACGGCCCCTAGTCAGGTGTGCTCACCTACAGGGAGGTTTCGAGCAGATCTGCCTAGGACAAGCTATGATAGGTTATCATTAATCTGTATGTATATGTATAAGATGATTGATGTAACACTTAAGATTTAATTATCAATAAAAAGCTTGTATCTAATACCAGTTGTGATTTAATAAAAAAAAAAACAAATAAAAAAAACAAATAAATATTTTGAAAAAAGTTATTACTTATAATTTTTTTGAGTATATGTAATTAGACTAGATAATTAGTTTATTAATCAATTGAAAACAAAAGTATATTTTTATTCAAGCAGCATAATACATATTATAGCCAAACTATTATTTTAATCTAACTAACTTGTCATAAGTATAAAAGTCTCTAAATTCAGTCTTGAAAACAATATTTTCCCCTACAATGTCTTTGATAAAGATCCTCTTAATATACTATATTATTGCTAGCAGGTTGTCATTGTTATATATCATACCAAGTCACTAGAATACAAAAAACCACAAAAGAATGGGTTGAAAAAAGAAGAGAGAGATATCTAAAAATATCTAAGTAGATAATAAAAAATTTATTTTATTAATTTATTATTGAATTAGGCAATTTGAAAGAAAAAGAAAGAGAAGATAAACTTATAAAAAAACTTTTTCAAATGAAAGAGTAAAAATTAAGGAAAAAATTTTTTAGCTTTCTTCAAAGACCTACTTTTAAAACTTCTTCTTAATAAGAAATATTTAATTGAAATATCTTTTCTTCTTCTAACTATCTTAAGAATTTATTTTTTTTTTTTATTTTTTTTTCTTCTTATATACTGTCTGAGAAGACTTATTGCCTAATGAAAGCCTTTACTTTCAGGATACACTTGATTTCAAACTTTTTTGGACCATAATTTTTTATTCACTATAATAAAGAAGTAATTTATTATGAATTTTAGGTTTTTATATAATCCAGTAGAAACTGGGTCATATTGTTTTAAAAAATTTCTGATATATATCTTTTATTACCCAAAAGGTCAGATTTTCCAACAATTTTTTTGCTTGTAATAGTAGGAGAGTTTCGAAAAGTAATAGAAATTCTTATTAATTATAATATTTTTTAACAACTTCTGAAAAAATATATTCTCAACTATAATCAAAGGGTTGGAGCTTAGCATGAACTAGAGGCCATTTGGCCTTATTGCCTAACCAGAATAAAAAGAAGACCTTGGTCTTAAACTTTGCCTAATCAGAATAATAAAAAAAAAAATTTCAATTTGAATAAATAGCATTTTTTTATCTTCTGGGGACTTGTTGTTTGTATCTTATTGGTCTCATAGAACTTGATCTATAAATTAATTCAATTGGAAGAGTAGGGTAAACAAAATACCAATCAATACTTTCTATCCTTAATAACATTAGTAGAACATGTGAAGTGACCAGTAGAGACTTGTTTATATTTAGTTATTAATGTGTTTTATATTCACCAATTATATTTTGTAATAGATTATATTATCTAAAATTTAGGATCAAATTGAAATAGGCAAAATTCTTTAAAAAATCAAAAAATTTTGAGTGACTATAAAAGAGAATAAACAGTAGGCAGATTCTTTAAAAATATAACTAGATGTTTATCACTTCTCACTGAACAAAATCTCTATAAATATACTTAAATATAAAAGACTTTGAGTATTACACTATTAGTATTTTTTTTCTTGCAGAACTTTTTTGTTATAGATAGAGAAAATGTTTTTTGACTTTTCTAGGTTATAGAAAGTCAAGTTTTTGTTTGAAAATAAATATAAATAAGAAAAGGAGTTTAGAAATATCTCTTGAAGTAAAACTGTAAAACTTCAAGTTAATTTGGAGATAGTGTTAAGACTTTATTAGTAAAGAAATAAAAAATTTCTTGCAAATATCTTTTTTATATGTGAGCAGAGAATTAATGGAAAAAGTATTAAAGTCATTATATATAATATTATAATAATATCAAGAAATTTTTTTGACAAAGATCTCTGGAGATTTTTGGGTATAAATCTCTGAATGCACTCTGTTATTATTAGAAGTCTCCAGAATAGAGATTTATATATATAACTCTGGAGATTTTTAAATGTTTTAAATTTTAATAAAATAATTTCTCATTATTATTAAAATATTTATTTTTAAAAATTTATTGAAAAAAATTTTTTTTATATATTTTTATTAATTATTTACATTTATATCACTCATTGCTAAAGTAAACCTTTCTATTTCTACATTTTTCAATTGCAATTCCAGATTATTTTCATTATTTTCTACTTCCTCCGGAGAACTTTAAATTTCAATATCTTTCTATTCATATATTTCTTGATCTTCATTGCTTGAATTGTCTTCTGTAAATCTAATTTTCTTTTTAATTTTTTCCTAAAAAAACAAATAACTCTAAAATACCTAAAAGAATTTTAAAACTTACCTTATTTTTTTCTATTTTGCTTTTAAATAATGTTTTATTAATTAAACTACTTTTATTATTTGAATTTAGAATCATTTGACATATTGCAATAGTAAATGAAACTTGTTCTTCAGAGACATCCCTTTTGGCCAGACTTTTTTGAGAATGCGTACCATCATGCTTTGGTTTTCTCATCTAGGACAGATATAAAGATTTTCAAAGTATTTTTAGGTTTTTCATGATTTTTTTCAGACGTAATTTCAGTAGCAGTTGCATTTATATTAATTGTATTCAAGAAGTTTTCACTAAAGACTGAAAACATGGTATTCCATATTTTTAAAGTTGTAGTCTCTCAAAGCAATCTATGTTATCTTACAAGCTATTAAATTTTTTTTTTTTAATGCTAGCGCATCCGTGCATCATAGCACCATTT
>CAJVPT010003151.1:0-15892 GCA_910592055.1 Acaulospora colombiana
TTTATCACTCCATTAGGAGTTCAGGTAAATACCCTTTCAACTTCTAATATCATTGCCTGCAGATTACTACTGCAGATCATTCTTTTGAGTTCTGATAGAAATTAAAACCCAACCATTTCATTTCATACTTTACTCTATCTCTTAGGACCTGTTTGAGCATCATATTTTCTGATTCTTCTTCTTTTAATAGTACTTGATATAACTGATTTCCTGATATCTTGGCCCTGTTTTTTTGCTTCTGTAGGTGTGTTGGCCTTTTGATCTTGTCACCTCTATTGATTCCTAATATCCATTCCCACTCTATCATCTCTTTACATCTGACATTCCAATTTTTTTTTGAAGTAGTTACGTGTTTTCTTCTGCATCTTCATTATCCATTTTCTTGCTTCTTTGCCGATTCTCTTTCCATAGCACTTTGAGTCTACTATCTCATTCATTAGATCTTTTTCAATCAATCCCATGCAGAAGCTAAGTATATCCCGACCAGTGTTTGAGATCCTTTCTACTAGTTGAGTTATTTTCTTATCCATTTCTTCTCTTTTCATTCTGTCATCAACTACCAGGCTTATCTCTTTTTCTTCTGACTCTTTTTTCCTATCTATCAGCAATTTGTTGAAACCTTGCATCATATCTTCCATATCCTTTTGCCAGATTTCTTGCCACTGAGTTTTATATGCTGGAAATTCTAGCAAGTGTTCTACTGTCTCTTTTTGCTATCTACATGTGAGACATTTTACTTGCTTATTTAAGTCTGGTCTTCTTGTGACTAGCTTTGTTAATGTGAGTAGCTCATCACTGGTCATCTTAACAAGAAAGCTTTTTCTTTGTTATTTTTTGAAGAAGATATTTCATGTATGCCTGTTATTTATTTATTTCCAAACTAGATCCCATGTGTGTCTGTGCTGGTCTTGAATTTGATGATCCCATTTTTTATCTATTCTATTTTGAGTTGTCTATTGGTGTGTCATTATTTTGGCATTAGTTTTTTTAACAAACTGTCTTATTGGGGTATCCAGTACTATATCTTGCCATTTGATTTCACTAATAATCTTAGGTGAGTCCAAATCTTGCCATTCTATTGTTGGGAACTTTAATACTTCTTTAGCTAGAATGTCTGTTTCTTTATTGTATTGAATATTGAAATGTGCTTTAACCTTGATGAGATTTTGATCTAATTCTTTTTTTTTTACCAGGCTCAACATTCATATCCACAAGAAGCAATTTTGTTTCTTTAGCCATCTTTTGTGGATTTTTTTGAAATCCTCCTTTTCTATAGTTTTCCATTTGGAGATACAGGTTTGACTGTCAATGTGGATCTTGACCTTGCTATTAATTAGTACTACTAGTAGTATGGTGACTATTGCTACTAGCTCTGCTCTTTGGACAAAGGTCAATCAGCTACCTCTGCTTGGAACTTGCTTTTTCTTTCTGCTTCACCAATTTGTATCCATGATACACCCATCTTAATATTTTCATTTCCATGATCAACAAGGAATCCATCTGAGTAAAAGGTCATTGGTTTATTGCTACTATCCCCCTTGTTACACCTGAGAATTTCAATCAGATGGGTTTGATATGTACCTTTTTTAATATTTTCTTTAATGAGCTTCTCCTCTCAATTCTCTATCTCTACTTCTTCCAGTTGCCTTCTATCACATTGTGTAGTTATTGAGTCTATATGAATTGTTCGACTTATTGATCCCTCTAAGGCTATCTTGGAACAAGAAATTTCTAAAAGTTGAGCTCTTCTTGTAGATTTCCTATTATTAAGATAAGGGATCATATATATTTGTTCTATGTTTGCTTCTACTATACATCAGTTTTCAGTTATGATCCCTTCTGGGCAGCCCTGACATCATATCAGATTTGATCCTAAGTTTTCCTTGACACTGTCATATTTGAAATAATCTATTTTAATATATTCTTTGTTATTACCTAGAATTAATTTTCTCCAAACAAGTTATTGCTGTTGATTGTTGCTCTTGATAACCACCCAAAGTTTTTACCTTTTATTAAGATTAAGATCGAGTACTGAATATTCTGGACTCCATTTTAACCAATCTTTTTTCCAAGTTCTTGTGAGCTATCCTAGTTTATTTCTTTGTATATTGCTTGTTATTGACAAGTACCATTTTGGAATGGGACCCTTATTTGTCTTTTGTAAGAGTTAAAGCATTTGCCAGTCCAATACTTTTCTAGTTTCATAGTTGATAAGCTGATTCATATATATCAACTTATTGTGTTTTAGTGATAAAATGGCTTTACTATATTTATTTGTTGACAAATGATCTTTAATTGGACTATTTCCAGTACTCCAAATAAAGATATTATTCCATTTCCAGCTATGAAAAGTTATCTTCATATCTTTGATCAATTTCAGTACTTGTAATACGAAGTTGCCCCTCCCCAGAAGATGGTTTAATAAGTTATATGTGAGCAGGTTGAGAGGTTCCCAGTACTTGATCTGTGATTGCTTTAACCTGATAATTGTTGTAATTCCGGCTGGCCTTAAGTCATTTAACCTATTGCATAGTCCTGTTATCTGACTTTCTTTTTACAACATCCAAATACTCTTTAAATTGTAAATCCTGGGATGATGTACTACACTATTAGGTATGAATCAATATAATATGGCCTTATTTTTGAACAGCTTTCTATATGCCATTGTTAAGATATTACATATTCGCCAGGATTGTACACTATGCTGCATTCTGAATTCGATTCTAGGTATTAAGACTTTATTTAGAATATAAAGTGCTTGTTTATCAGTTAACTTTTTGTTCTTTAGGGACTTGATAACCATGTTAATTTTTTTAAGCATTTGTTCTTTGAACTCAATAGCCGATTTCTGGCTACCTGTCCAGATCCCTAAAAATCTTGTCTGTTTAGCTCTATCTAATTCTCTAACTACTTCTCTATCAACTCTTGCTTGGACCTCTTCTAGATATTGGTTGGGATTATTAATAGTAATTAATACTGATTTGCTACTATTAATCTGTGAATCATTTGCCCTGTAAAAGATTCTTGCTTCTTTCAGAATCTTTTCTATATCCTCTTTGGATCTTGCTATGCATGTTATATTATCCATGAATGCGATAGCTGCATACCTTGACTCTAGCTTTCTTTCAGTGTTTCTCTTTAAATATGGATTCCAAGTCACAGACATTTTATAGCCTTTTGTTTCATTATTCTAAATCTTATACAATAAAGGGTTATAGAATCTTCTCCACATTAGTGGTGAAATGGTTTTTCCTTGATTAATAATATCTCCTGCTATAATTACTTCAGTTAGATATTTCTCAAATATAATCCTAAATTCTCGATTTTGAAATAGACTTATTATAATTTGAATAAAGCCTTCTGGTATCTTGATTCTATTTATTGCCTTAATTAACATATTCAGGCTAATAATATTATATGCTTTTGCTGTGTCTTGGAAAAGTATCCATAACTTTTTTTTATTTTCTCTTGCTTTCTCACAAATATTATTAAGAATTTGAATTGGTTCTGTTGTACTTTTTCCTGGTAATTCTGCATAATTAGGTCCTCTTAGAATATTGTTGGTCTTGCAGATATTTCCCAATCTGTTTGTAAGGATTTTAGTGAAGCATTTTTGTATGACCTCCAGCAATACTATTGGTCTGGTGTTAAGGAGTTCACATCCCCATAGTTTTGACTTTGCTATAGGGTATATATGACTTTGCTTTTATCTTATTGAAGTAACTTCCCACTTTAGAAAGCAGTTAAGCATCTTTCTAAGATATTCTTTTCCTTCTTGACCCAGTTCTTTTAGCATTTTATAACTGATTTGTGATCTCCCTGAGGCTTTGTTATTGGGAAGTCCTTGAAGCGTTTCATATAGTTCTTCTTGGGAGATTGGCTTCAGTAGGTCTTTATACCATCTTTCATTAATATAGTCTTTAGGATTGTATTCTTCTTTCCAATCTTCTGTAAGGCTGTCAAAATTGGCATTTCATTTTTTAAATGCCTCATGATGATATCTTCTTATTTCTCTTTTGATTTCTTTCTTCTTAGTAATTATACATTTCTTTTCTTTATTTATAACCTTGATCCTATCCAATATTATTTTGACTCGCTCTCTGTCCATCAAGGAGTTTACCATTCTTCTTTGATTGCTACGTAGATTATCACATTTCTGTTCCAAGGCTCTTTTGATAGCATCCCTTATTTTTTTTGCCTCTATATTCTGACAAGTGAGTTTTAGGCCTTCTATTGCATCCTGTATATTCTTTTTTAATAGTTTCTATGGAATTTAAGAAATACTATATTAAATGCAATAGTTTTTGATCTGGTGATTAGAACTGAAGGTAGTGTTATATTTCCTAATTGTTATATTAAGAGCTTGCAATTTGATTGAATCATATATACTTTCTGCCTTCTTAAAGAGTGCGAATGGTTGAAGGACCCTTCGATACTTGATGAATTCTGGTCTATGCTTATGATATTGGCTTGGGAAGTAGCTAGCTTCTTGATTTTAAGCTTGTTACAGTATATGCTGCCCTGCATATTTGTTCTTCAAATGTCTTCCAGATCTTATTTGTTTGAGCTTTTTTTTTACCATTTTCAAGTTTTTCTTTAAGCAATGGATTCATTGTTATTCTGAGTTTGTGATTTAGGCTTTTACTGAATGCCTTCCACTGCTCAGGTGTTGACCCCTTTATATCAATTATTTGTTCACTCTTTGTGGATGGCTTGTTTTAATATCTCTTATGAAGAGATTAGAATCATATATTGTTAGAACAAGCATAGTATGATCACTTCCTATTGTTTTCTCCATACTTTGATTGTCAAATATGAGTATTGGATAGTTTGTAAGGCTTTGAGATATCCATATATAGTCAATCTAACTACTGTTAGTAGCGTCCCATCTTATTGGAGTTTTATCTTTTCCTTCCCATATAGCCTATATGTCAAGGAAGGATTATTCATCTAAAAATTTTAATAGTGGGATTTCTAGGCACCAGGATGGTTTAAATTTAGCTCTAGATATGGATGCCCTGTCTTCTGCAGGATTGTATGTGGCATTAAAATCTCCCATTACTATTATATGAAAGCCTTGTCTGTTTTTTCTTTAATGAAGCTTTGTACTCTCTTCTGCACCTTCATACTTCGTCATTTGTCTGAAAGAATATAGATCAGAATAATACACATCGTGTTCTATTTCATGAGTATATTAACTGCTATTATATATCCTTCTGCCTCTTCTACTGAAGCTACTTTTCTTTTCAGATCTTTTTTTATCAAAAGAGTAACTCTTGCACCATATGGAGTGTCTTTATTGATACTATGAAAATTCTTGAAGGTCATTTGCTTCTAGAAGATCCATTTTGCCTTTGTATTGATTAGTTTTATTTTGTATAGCCCTATTATTTCAATGCCTTGTTTCTGCATTTCTTTTATAAGACTATACTAGTTTGTACTATCAGTAATACATTTAATATCATGTGTCTCTATTCTAATTACTCTTTTTTGTATATTTTTCTCTTTTGTTTTTTCTATCTATTGGTCTTCTCCATTTTTCTCTAAAAATTTATCTTTTTCTATTTGCAGGAAAATATCAAGATCTTGATTGCTTTGTTGCCATCTACTATTTTTCTTCTCTATTTATTATACTTTACTCTTGTTTTATATTTTTGACTTGAAAATGGTGAGTTGACATTCCTTCTCTTTCTGTAGTTAGTCTGTTGCACCCTTTTTAGAAGTAATTGTCCTCCTTTTGAGTAGACCTTTCTTTAGTTTGTTTAGTCATTTGCTAAGCTTCTCTAATATTTTACTTAGCTGGGTTACCTCTGACTCTTGTTTTGCAGTTGATCTTAGGCTTCTTGTTTTCTATCTTGTTGTTTGCCTTTGATGTCACCTGGTATTCAATACTTCATTATCTGTTTCTGAGAAATATTGTGAAGCCTGGTGTGGGCCTTAATTTGCTTCCTAATGTCTTTATCTCTTTAGTAACTTCCTATTGCTACCAGTTACTAGTAATATAGACCTCATTATACTTCTTTTGTTTTCTGACAACTATTGTTTCTTCTGAGTCTTACTGCTGGTATAACTTTTTTTTCAGTTACCATGATATCTTTATTACTTTTTTTATCTCCACTTATTCTATCTTGGTTTTTGCAATCTTGTTCTCTTGCTTCTTTAATTATTATATATGCATTGCCTAATCTAGCCGGATTAGCCAATATCTTGTGATAATAATAATTCTTTGCACTCCATTCTAATCCTTAATTGTCAATCTTTATTTGATGCTGAAATGTCTCCCTTAAATCTTTTTCATTCTCAAAGTATACTACTGCATAATTTTTTAATATCAAGGTAATCTTATTTTTTGATATATAAAAAACCTTAACCTTTATATAGTTTAAGGCTTCTTCTATAGATTTTGTAGATAATCCATCAACTCCATAAAGTCTTAAGAAGTATTTCTTTCTCTCTTTTAGAATCTGAATAATTTCTTGATCATCTTGTTCCTTATGGACTATTACAGATCATACTTGATTGGATTTTATTTTAATCACTCATTCCTTGTCCAAGTTGATATATTCTCAGTGAGCATAAAGGTAAATTCTAAACTCTTTTTGATGAAAAGACATTCTATATTTATAAATATTAATAATCTCTCCAAATTTTTTCATTGTTTGTCTAATCACACATTTACCAAGCTTGTAATCTGTATCTATCAATGTAATATATATTGATCTATTTTTGGCTGATGAAAAGTTTTCTGGCTTGAAGAACTTTTTGTTCTGAGCATATCTTTGGAAGACTAGTTGTGTATTCATAACTTTGTTTATTCTTCTAAATGTCAAGTTCTTAGCTTCTTTTTTGTTAACAGCCTCCAGACATCTTATGCATTTAAAGCCAAATGTAATCCAATAGTTGCCATTAATGAATTGTGTTTTGAAGGAATTCATTTTCTTAGGTATTTTTAGAGCTACTTTGAGATATATAATTCTCTCTTCTCTATTTTTTCTTGGTAACATTACTTGGAGTACACCACCTTGATTGATCCCTATTGTTTTATGAAAAATAGATTTACTATTGTCCCTTGAATCTTGTTTCTTATATTATAAGACATGCTATTAGTAATACAGCTTCACTATATTGTTTCTTTTAGCACTTCTATTTCTATTTGTTCTACTATTGCTTTATTCTTTATTATGACTTCCTTAATGGAGTGCACTTCTTCAAGTTTGATAGAAGTTAATTGAACTTCTATTGGGTGCTTTCTATTATAGTAACTTCAACTTGATTAGAGTTTGATACCTGTATTACTGACTTGCTTATCAACATATTATACACCTTTTTTTCTAGTATAGATGCTTTCAAATCTTTTTTTTACCTTGTCTCTTTTTTCAGAGAGTAAGGATATATTGCTACAATATATGTTCTTTTGCTAGCACTAATGAATTTATTCTCAATAGATTGGCAATAATATTATCTATTATTAAGGAAACCTATATTGATTTAACAAGAATGTGAGATTGATTGTTTGCTATTGGTCTCAACTTATACTGTATCATTCTTGTTTTTCAAAGTACTTGCTGGGGATCTTGATGAAAAACTTCTTTTCCAATAATTTCAATAGCTTTTTTTTCCTTCTCTTTAGGATCCTAATTATTATTTATTTTTTTGTCAACATGTTGTCATATAACATACAAAAAAATTAATACATATTATTATTATATGAGTGTCTTTTTAATCATGTGATCAAATAAATACTGTTATATATTATTTTTTCATTTGACATATATGGTAGTAAGTTGCTATATTGATATTAAATAGTCTATAATATGTGGTTTCTATATGTTGTTAACCTTAATTATTAGTTATATTTTCCTTTAATTATTATCTTTAGTTCTTGTCTATTGTATTACTTTAGTTCTATTTTTAGATAATGTGACACATGTGATACAAGATATATCTCATTAATTCCTAGGGTAGATCTAATTATTAGAGCAAAGTAGTAATTTACATAGTACACATTATTTAATTTCTTTATTTTATTATCATATCTTATCTATATTTAGCTAGAAGATTACCCAAGTGAGTGGATCTGGCATATTGACCTAATTTGGTAAATCTGATAAATTTGGTCACTTTGGTTACTTTAATTATGAAATAATTAATATTCAATTATATATATAAAGACCAGCTATCCAAAGCAGTTAACCCAAGGTTTTATCTACTAAATTCTCTTATCCTTGATATTATTTATCTCTAATAACCCTTCTAATTAAACCAAATCACCCAAAGCCTCTTTCAATATATTTATATAACCTTTACTATTCTTGAATTATCAACTTTAGTATATCACAACTGAGATATTCTCCCTCACTTAAAGTTGATTACTGCTATAGTTGTCCCATCTATCTATCTGATTTGGAGATTATTGGATAGGTTGACAAATTAATGATGACTGTGAGATTTACTACTCTGTAAACTATTCTTTAAAAACAATCAGAAAGCCTTATACAATATTGAAGGTATTATTTGAGAAGTAATTTGGGAATCCAAAGTCTAGCAAAAGGTTTGAATTTTGTTATATAAATAGTTTAAAAAATCACTTTTTTATTAATAGTATTGTAGCAAGCTGATCAGTAAGTCTATCACTAATAACTAAAAGTTCATATAACCTGCAGATAGAAGAGTCCATCCTTCTATCACACACATATAAAAACAAGGCAAAGGTATAAAAAGATTTGGGCAAGTTTTAATATAGTTTTTCCCAAAGCTACTTATAACTTCACTGTTATAACAATCTATTCAAAAGATTTATCTTAAGATTTGTTATTTTATTAAATCATTGAAAGAAGTTATATTTATATATTTTTACATGTAGAACTATTACATAATCACTATGGCTATTCTAGTATTATGTTATACATAAATTTCTTCATGGTCAGCTAATTTTTATTACCTCAGCTCATAGCTTTTTACCTTTTTGATGTGAATGGATTGTTTGCGTATTCTTCTATCTTGCAAGGGGTATGGTGATAGTTGGCAATTGAATGTTTCATGTAAGTTTTGATCATGTCACAATTGTCAATTACGTGACTATGGCAAAAATTTTGAACTCAGTCTGGCTTCTTTGACCTTTAACAATAGAACCAACCCAAGTCTTAAAACATCAAAAAATTCAAAACAGGCAATAATCCAAAGAGCTATGCAAACATACTAAAATATGATAGCTCTAATGATAGCCAATACAATAAAGATATTAGGGAGGCCCTCACAGCAATCTGGAAAAAAATAAAAGAGATGAAAAATATCCTTCAAGATCTGAATAAGAGAGTGAATACCTTAGAATATGAATATACTAATAGATACCCAGAGAGCATAAATGAACTTATAGAAGAGTTAGAAAAGCTTATGCAAAACAACAACAAATAATAATCAACTGATACAAGTATGAGGATCCAGGATATCAAGTCTATTCAAGAAGCTTACCAAAAGGAACTCAAAAAAATGAGCTTTATAATAGAAGAAGCAATAAATCTCTTTAAACTATTACAATAGATAGTTCTATCAATCCCCAACTCTTCACAATAGTATAATAAAACAAACAATAAGGAAATCTTCAAAGAGAAAGAATAAATTAGATAACAACAATCACAAATCAATACCAAGACATCAAACACTATCTCGGAATATAATAAATACAACAAATAATAAAGATACATCAGTCAAAAATAGGAAAATCAATATAATAAATGTTAGAGACAAATAGTCCTTACAACTCATGCATACGAAGAACATATGATATTATAAATATTATAGAGACATGGCTACTATACAATCACAGATGGACTAACAAGGAAGACAAATTAACAATATGGACCATGAGGAATATACAGTATCAGACAGGATCAGAAGTAGGTATAATAGTTAATAAAAATAGGCAACACACATTTACAATTCTAAAACTTGACAAAACAGAGGTTTATCTGTTGATATAGTTTTTGGAACCAAAATCAGGTACCAAATAATCACAATTTATAGCCCTGCAAATTCAACTCAAGTAAAAAAAAAGCTTTCACTAGTCAAGTGGCTAGAATGAACAATTCAAGAAGCATCAAACAAGAACTTCTTCATAATAATTCTAGGAGATTTTAACAAGATATTGGATGGAATCTTTAATAGAACCACTATCAAAAGAAGGCCGCGTGTATACAACAAGGATATAATTAATACACTTATAACACTTGTTTTCACAGATATTTATAGATATATAAACCCTAATACCAGAAGCTACACATATACCAGAAATAAAAGTGGATATAGAAATAGACTGGATTACATATGGATATTAGAACTATTAGTATAGTACATTATACAGACATCACACATATCACTTAATACAGCAATTAATATTAAACACAGAATGGTAATCTTCAAAATTAATACATTGCACAGCTATTGGAATAAGTTGATAAATAGGAAGAATATAAACATAAAGCATATTGATTACCATAACTCAATAAACAAATAGTAAAATAACTTTAAAGAAGAGGTAGAAGAAAAAATAATAAGGATCTTAACAAACAAATATTTAATAGTAAAGAACACCTGGAATGGATTCAAGAATATACTATTAGAAGCTACAAAAAACACTTAAAGAAAAGATAGAAAAGTAGAAACATCACAATAATCCATATCTCCAAATATAGACAGATAATATAACCATTACTACTAATGAAAAAAATATATAGAACATATAAAAAAATCTTACAACTAATATCACCAATTACAGGACTAAGCAAAAGATTGTTGAACTGGTAAAAGCTATCAATAAAGGAAAAAACAAAATTAATAAACCACCAAGCAGCTCACATAACAATCTGAACATCTGCAGCAAACAATACTAATGGTTAGTAGAACTCCATGGATTATGGAAAATAAAAATCCTAGTAGCATAACAAAAAATTATAAAGAGAAAAACAAGATTACTAATAACAGAATTGTGAAACACTTCAAACATCTGTAAGAATAATAAAAAAAAAAGATCAATAGCATACTGGACAGACCGCAAAGGAGAATAAACACAATAAAACTTATAGAACATACAAAAACAGATAACATTACTATTATCACAAATCCCAAGGAAATAAATATTAAAATTAATAACTATTTCAAAAAATAGATGAGATTTTGTAAAATGTTAGATCTACAAAACTTCTTCAACTAGAACAGTGGATATACATTAATTGAATATATCAAATCAAAATGGTATGACCAGTACACAGCTAGAATAAATACTCAGGAAATTCAAGAAGCTATATAGTCAAAAAATAACACAAAGTATCAAATCCCTCTAAAATTAAATATATACTTCTAAAGAATCTAGGCTTCAAAGATATACAGATTTTGAAAATAATTTACAACTTGATCCTTAAAACAGTGAAATTATTAAAAGAATAGAAATATAGTGAAGTCTATCCAATTCCCAAGTCAAAAGATTGGATAGGAGACATCAACATTACTCAACTGATTACCTTTTTAGAAACAACAAAAAAAATTTTTATGTTAATTTTGAATAATAGATTGTAGCAACATTCAACCAGTACAATATAACATGTAGAAATAACTGGGCAGGCTTGCCTGGTAGTAGTATATAACAACTGATACATATAATAAACAATATTCTGAAAGAAGTCAAAGAATTAGGAAAAGAAACATGGATTTTTAGTCAAAATATAAGCAAGACATATGACTCAATAAACAAAGACATGTTGATACAAGTATTTAAGCACATCAAAATCCCAGAAACAATCATTAAAGTCCTAAAGAACACTCTATCAAACAGATACAACAAAGTTATTATAGCACATAGGTATACAGAAGAGTACAAAGTTCATGATGTAATTGATTAAGGAGATATAATATTTCCACTTCTATAGAGAATATTCTATAATCCCTTTTTTCAAGAGATAGAAAATCATCAAAAGGTGGTATATGAAATGAAGGTAATCTGAACAATGAATTTAATGACAGCCAATACTAACAGTATATCACAATACATATTATTACAGATAGTAACAGCAATAGTATACATAGACAATCTATATAATATATATAGAATAGAACTGATATGCAAAAAATCTTAAATTTAGTTATAGAATTCTTTAGTATCAATAACATTCAAGCCAATAAAGACAAATTATCACTTATTTATATTAATGCAAGCAAAACAGATCAGAAAACAGGAGTCATCCTGACAGAAACCCAGGTCTTATCCATAAAAAAAGAAAAAACAGTGTACATCTTGGGGTCTGGATATTAGAAGATAGGAAAAAACAGTACCAGAATCAATTTATTAGAAAAGAATAAACAATTATAGTATATAAACCTTTTAAAATGGAAGAAAATTGCAAACAAATAAGCACAATGCATAATTAACTATGTCGTGTATGTAACAATTGAATGAATATCTTTTCAATGACATGACTCTCATGAAACAAGAATATGACCACCTTAATAGTAAAATAGTAAAAACATTACAACACAAAAGCAATTTACCATTGATAGCACCAAATGCAATTATTCATGCAGATTTCAGATACAAACTATTCAATATATGGAACAGACAAGTCTTGGCATATGGTAACAACTGGTTTAAAAGAATCAATGGCAGTAACATCTATAACAGAATAGCATGAATCAGATTATAACAACTTCAAAATCAATACTGGTCAAACATTTCGATCCTGAAAAACAAGTACCCCTACTAAACAAAAAAAAAGACAAAATCTTACAAATGACATTCTTAATATGCTCAAAGTACAAGGTATCACTTTCAAGATGATATATTATATAACAACATATATTCCTCCAAAAGGAGATAAAATAGTAATAAAAGAAATAATAAAAGAAGATTAATATGATCAAAACAGACAATTTCTCAAAAGGAGAGTAATTTTCTTTATAGAATAACTCATGAATAATAACCTCTCAAAATCTCTAACATGGTAGCAACTCAGAACAAAAAAAGGTAGATAGGAAAAAGTTTCAAGATGGTTCTAAGAACTATACCAAGTAATATATATTAACCTGTATAAGAACTTCTATATAAACATTACAGGTCTCTGCTTTACTAATATCTGTAACAAATTTTGTAACAATATTCTAGTTCTTTCTTCCCAGCCAAGGGCAACTATCAAATAGTTAGCAATGGAATCAGATAACCAAATTATCATATATAGAAAAAGAAAGTGATAGACTCAAATAGAATTATAACTAACCATATGATACAGGACCCAACAATATCTCCTCTCTACAAATGTAAAGAATGTCAGAAAAATAATCACCAATTAAGAAATCAATATAAGAAACAAGGCCAATGCATAACTGAGCCAATAATAGTAAAACTGTCAATGTGGTAGTAGACAAAAGCTCAAAATTGGTAGCTTCTTATAAAGAATAACCAGCTACATTATAACCTATAGTAAACAGGTTGTGCTCCACTTCTAGAGGAATTAAGGAAGTATTATACAAAATAGAAACAATATCAAAATCTCCCAAGATAGTACTATAGCTTTATTTATACTCTCTCTCGAAATGATTTGCTTAATAAACAGTAGATTGAGTGAAAACAAAATAATTATAGACTAGTAACAAAAGAAATAAGTAAATTCAATGATTTACAGATCTACACAAATAGCTTATTTACAAGATATCCAAAAAAAAGTAGAATGGATTTGGGATGAATTATTACAACTCAATCAGAAAAACAAGTATTGGAATTCTAAATAGAAATATATAACACTCCTTCATTCACAAAAGTAGAGTTAACAGCTATTCTAATAGCAGTAAGTACAATTAGTGCAAATAAAACTATCATTATCCTTACAGACAGCAAATCAGCAATTAATATCTTCAGGGATCCTGCAACCCCAAAAAGATATCAAGGAAAAATAAACCACTCAAACCAAATTCTAAGCAACATTATTAAGGATGTACTAAAGATAAAAAGACCAACAGTAAGCTGAAAAAAAGTCAAAAGTCATTTAGGCATTTCAGATAATAAAAGAGTAGACAAGCTGGCTACTACAAAATTAACAGACAAGCTTAAACATATCATAACAATAAATGTACAAAAAAACATGATAACCAAAGTGCTCACAAGATGGAATCAAAAACTATTTGATATAGTAGTAAAGCTCTTAATAAAACAGATCCTTAAGAATAAATGAACAAGCAAATGGTGAACATTATATAGAAATCAGAACTGGATAAATCAAAGAAAAACTAAAGAAATCCATTGATCATTAATTATAAAACTTTTAATATCAACAGGAATTACATCAACACTAACAAATATAGAAGATCATAATGATCATTTATTCAGAATCAAAATATGGATGAGGAACTGCCAACTATGGACAAGCTAAATGTAAGACATCTAGATATCTATCCTAATAACAAGTACAAAGTATGTAAACAACACAAAGAAAACAACGATTATATCTTCCAATATGATACAATGTAAATTAGACCCCAGGAATAATATATTCAGGTCTTAATAAAGAAAAATGTAGTAAAAGCTGATAGGAAATAAAAAGAAATAATCCAAAATAAATAAAAAAGAACACAAATATCCCAAGAACACAAGAAACCTATAAAACATGGTACAAGATCAAATAAAAAGACTTAATTAAAGGAGTCATAATATATGATATAATTCAAGTGATAGAAACTATAACTAAGAATAGAACAAAAGCTCTGGAAGCAATTAGAACAGCAACTCACAAGTTCTGGCAAAGTAAGTGAAAAGCATGGATACTTAGATGTAATATTACAATTGAATGGGAAAAGTATGAAAACATAAACAAAAAGCTCAAGTGATAAAGAAAGTATGTTAGAAGTAAAACTCATAATCAATATATAAAAATATCAAGTCCAGACTCACCAACTACTTGAGCTATAAAGAGCTTCAAGACAGATCCCACATTAGAGCAGATCCAGATAAATCTTGAAAAATATCTAAAGGACAAGTCCAAAAAACTATACATAGAACTAATAAACATCACCACTAAATACTAAATATATAATTCCTCAAAAATAATTATTTTCCATATTTCTTTTTCTCTGTAAATATTAGTACTAGTGGAGTCTGAACATATTAGCACCCACCAAGGTATACTATAGCAAGTCATAGAGTTTTTACTGTTAGAATACTGAGTTATAGTGTTTTTCTATTTCATAAATATATAGATTTACAATTAAATTTGTGTATATAACCTGTATTAATGAATCAATAAAAACTCAATAGCAGGACTTCACTAGTTAAAAAAAAAAACTATATATATATTGTTTTTTTAAAAAAAAGTTATCTAAACTTTATATATAATTAATAAATTTCAGTTTATAATTTGATATTATTACCTAATATAAATTGTAGCTTTTAATTTTGATATTATTTTTTATATAAATTACAGCTTATGATTTTAATTTTATTACTTTATATATAAATATATAATCTATAAATTATATACAGTATATATAGTAAAGTCTATGCTTAATAATATTAAAAATTTAATCTCAAAATTATATAATTAATTAAAAAAGTGATAAAATCAATAAGCTGAAGATATCTTTTAACTATCAAAAAAAATATTGATTTAGAATCAATAATTTAAATATTAATTTAATAAATTTAAAATTTTTTAAATTAATAATCAATTTGATTAGATTAATATATAATTTTATTAAGCAAATAAATTTTAATAACAATATTATTATTATTTAATCATCTCTTTCCCGATCACTTGAGGCGCAGCAACCTCGACAACAGGAAAATGGCTTCCAACACTAGAAACCCTAAGGTTTCGCAGCTTGAACAACAAAGAGTAGAAAGACAACTAAGAGCAGA
>CAJVPT010003152.1:0-15884 GCA_910592055.1 Acaulospora colombiana
ATTCTTTATTATAAACCACTTCTTTAAATCTTTCTTTGGGAATTGTCCTTTTAAAAGCAATTCCACTTGGACACACCAGTCAAATATAAATTTGATCACAGTATCTATAAAATCTCATTTATCAAGAAAATTAAATAATGGGATTTCTGGTCATCATGATGGTCTGAAGCTTGCTTTGGAAGAATACCTTCTATCTTCTGATGGGTTTGTAGGCTGTATTAAAGTCTCCCATTACTATTATATGAAAGCCTTGTCCATGTTTTCTTTTAATAAGATTAGTTATCTTATTCTGTATCATTTTACATCTTAGTTTATCGGAAGGAATATAGATCTGTATGATACAGATCTTATTTCTTTTCATAAGCATATTAGCAGCAATAATATATCCTTATTCCTTTTCTACTGATGCTACTTTTTTTTCCAAATCCCTTCTAATTAAGAGGCTAACCTCTGCTCCAAATGAAGTATCTTTATTGGTACTATGAAAGTGTTTATAATCTTTTTGGTTGTTGAATACCCACTGTGCATTGACTTGTGTTAGTTTTTTTTCACATAATCCTAATATGCATATTCCTTGTTTTAGTATTTTTTGAATCAGATTTTGCTATTTTGTTATATCTGTGATCCCTCTGATATTGTGTGTGCTGATTTTAATCACTTTTTTATCTATATTATTATCTTCCTGAATTTTCTTGATTAGTTTGTGTCTACTATTGTTGTTTAAAAAATCTTCTCGCTCATCTTATAAAAATATTGAGATATCTAGAAACCTCCTTTGTTCCAACTTATTATGATTTATTAAAGTTCGTTTGTTGCTCATATTTATATTTTTTGATAAAAAGGCAGTGGGCTCTTGCCTCTCTTAATTGTTATCAAGGACTGGTGCACCCTTAGGAGTGGTTTGCTTCTCTATTACTTAGTTTTGATCTTCTGGAGACTATTTGTTCTTCTAAATTATCTATCCTAGTGTGTAATCTTTCAAGATTGGCTAAAATACTCTTAAGAAGATCTTGAGGACTTTCTATTTCAGGTCTCCCATTATTTTCCAGAAAGCTATATCTATTGTTTCGCTGATTTCTAATTGGTTCTCTATTGCTTCCTGTTGTAAGGTGTTCTCTTCTTTTGTTCTTTCTGCATCTAATTCATTTCTAGTTTCTAAAGCTATGATAACTTGGCAAAGTAGAAGTAGAGTTTATTGATTCGTTATCTGATTGTATATCCAATGTTGATTCAGTATCTACTTCTATGCTTCTGGGTCTAAATCTTGTATTTCTATTTTCATTTTTAGGATTTTGTCTTTCTGTTTTAGAAGTATGCTTGATACTCCAAGAGAGGTGATATTCCTGCAAGAAGATATATTGTTATTGTATATGTATATATATAACTAATACCTGTTTTTTAAATATATATAGAAATTTATACTGCTGCTTTGTATTTTCTTGTGTCATTGAAAAATGATAACTCTAAGAAGTATGTTGCCTATTTACAATGTCCTTTTACTAAATTAACAAGTGTTTGCCTGGTTATGTCTGATTATAATATCAATTCTTTTTCAAATGTAAATATATCAAAGTATATATACTTGCTATATATATTTTATTAATGCTAATAAAAAAAATAGAAAAATTGATGGAGAGAATTTGTAAGATTCCTGAGATTTTGCCATGCCGATAATGTAAAACTGCAGTTGTTTTGAAAGCAAACATCGATGAATTGAAAAAAAAATAAAATAAAAATATATAAAAATTTTGTAAGTTCAAATAGTTTTAATAATAAAAAACCTAGTTAATACCTTTATATTTCAGGTAAGGAAGAACCTGATAACACAAAAACACTTTCCAATACCCACAATATAAAAATAATATTTCTTGAGCCCTTGCCTAAATATAACAAAAAAAAAATAAAAAAAAAGTGAATATATGAAAAAGTAAATCCATTGCCTTTACATGTACAAACCATTGATGCTTTCTCCTGCCTACTGAATATAATAAAAAAAATGAAGAAATTATAATTCGTAACAAAAATTTAGGCAAGGTAGTGCTTGCTGTATATCATAATTAGATTGAATCTGAAGTTTTAAATATTATGCAAGGTATAGTACTGGAAATGTTTTAACTATGAAGAAGGGTTGTCCAATCTAATGATATATTAAAACATAATCAAGGAGTATTGACAATTTCTGGATATATAAAATTCATATATGTTTAATTTCATACTTAAGCAGTATTGATAACAAGTTTTAGATATTTATTAACAAGGAAATATGAAATTTTTATACATGTTTTCAATATACTGAAAAAGTTATGAAAAACAAATCAGCAGTATCTACATGAAGAAAAAGTTGTTGCAATGAACAGCCTTACATTTAATTATGCAATGGAGATTTTTTCTGCCGATGTGACTTCAAGTATATAGCAAAAAATTGTCAAGCATAAACTTCCAAGATTAGATGAAAACAAATATGAAGCAGTCGAAAAAGGTATTACAGTTTTTTATGACAAAAAAAAAATTAAATTTAATCATTCCTTGGATCTCTGTAAAGCATATACATCCTGAAGATATAGTAAATTTGTTTATACTGATACAAATTTTCTAGATCATGCAATTGCAGCTAGCTGCCTAAGAGAAATTTGCTTTGAAAGTGATTCAGAATTTACTTGCCAAGAAGGGAATTTTGATGGAAGCAACTTCTATATAGTTAAATGGAAAATAAAAGTAGAGATAACAGGTATTTTTATAAAAATAATAAAAAAGTTTGAAATATAAAATATAGTACTAAATTTTTATTTAAATTTTTATACAAGGTAATATTCTTTTTTACTAACCAGAACAGGAGTTACATGACACAACTGTTTTGCCAAAGGAAGGTATAACTAGTGGTTTATCACAAAACCTGGCAAAAAAAACAATAACAGTAATTAAAAAATAAAAAGAAAGAACCAAAAAAGAAAAACATATGAAGTATTGGCAAAAGCAATTGCAACAAGATTTCACTACTTTGCTAGTACTGGAAGAATCAATAAAAAAAAATTAAGGCAGTAGCAATACTGCAGAAAATTTAAATTATATAGGTGTATATTTTAATTTAGAAGAA
Organism: Acaulospora colombiana; assembly: GCA_910592055.1. Lineage (NCBI taxonomy): Eukaryota > Fungi > Glomeromycota > Glomeromycetes > Diversisporales > Acaulosporaceae > Acaulospora > Acaulospora colombiana. The sequence continues at coordinate 3,095 of CAJVPT010003152.1, forward strand.
AATGGTCATGAATGGCAATAAATTATGAATATTAAAAATGTAAACTATTAACTAAATGTTTATAAATAAAACCTAAAGATGGCAAGTAAACATTAAATAGGAAAAAATGATTAAAAAAAAAAAAACATGATTAAAAAAAATATCAAATTAATCAAATAGATATAGATCAAATAAAAATAAATTTGTTCAGATATGAATCAGATTAAATAAAAATTGATCCAATTCAATCCATTGTGATTTCTAACTAGCAACCTTTACTGTGTTGGTACTATAGCAGGAATGGTATAGCAAAGGTACTTTGTACCTTCAGTAGAAAACCCTGGACTAGTGCAGGTAAGCTTGTTGTTAAATACTGCTTGCAGATATCAGTTAATACCATTTGTTACCAGTGGAAAATTCTGGGTTAGCATGTATAATTTTATCAACAACAGGCTATTTTTGACTGTTGATTTTTATTTTGCATTAATAGGATACTGTAATTTTAAATGCTTCAATTTAGAAACCTTCATTGATACTTTTCATTTTCTTGTATCACAAAAATATAATGTCTTAATAAAATATACTACACTTTTAAGTGAACTGATACATCACTTGCTGAATGTTTGCCTGGCTATTTCTAACCCTAACATTGATACTTATCAAAATATAAATATAATAAAAAATACTTGTATATATTTTTAATTTATTAACAATAAAATAATATCAGGTCAACTGGTAGAGGTATTTTTTGAGATTCTTGATTACTTGTGATAATGATTTGAAAATGCTACTGCTGTTTTAAAGGCCAATATTGAAATACAAAAAAATCAAAAAAAAAAATCATAAAAATTTTGTAAATTAAAATTTTTACAATTTTTTTGCAACTGTATTAATAACTAAATTATAGTTTAGGAAAAATTTATTAACTCAAAAGTATTTGAGAAGGTACATATAGTAAAAATAATATATCTTGACCTCCTTCCTGGTTATAATGAAAAAAAATAAATGAAAAGTGGATATTTGAAAAAACAAATCCCTTGTCTTTTTATATATCTGTAATCGATACTACCTCCTTTTTTTTTTTTTTTTTTAAAACCCTCTGTCAGGCTAGGTACGTGTGCTTTATTAAACATGTGTATACTTTACATTGAAGAATGTATGGCTAAAGCTAAGACTTTACCTAACTCACTCATTTCTGGTTTAAAGAATTATTAAAACTCTAAGTACAACTTTGGAAGTGATTTATCACTCCATTAACAGTTCAGGTAAAGACCCTTCCAACTGTTAACTTCATTACCTGCAGGTCACTACTACAGATTACTCTGCAATGTTCTGACAAAGCTTAAAACCCCAGCCATTTCATTATATACTTCACTCTTCTGATTAAAATTTCTCAGAGGCCTTCATCTTCAAGGTTTCCTTCTTCAGGTAGTGACTCTTTTTTCTTCATGAGTATAGTTTTTGGGCTTGAAAGACGTGAAGGTCTTCTTGTTTTGTTTTCTCTATCAATTCCTTGTGTTTTTTCCTATTCAATTACCTTTTCACATCTCTTGTTCCAGATTTCTTTTTGGACTTGATTGCAGACTCTTCTTTGCATTTTTATTATCTATTTTTTTGCTATTTTTCCTATATGTTTACCTTAACATTTTAGATCTACCATTTTTAGGATAATATCTGTTCTTATAAGGCCAGTACAGAAGCTTAGTGTATCCTGGCTAGTTTTGAAACCTGGTCTACTACTTTAGAGATCTATTTATCAAACTCTTCTATCTCTTCTCGGTTGTTAATAATTAACCTGGAATTTTTCTCCTCAGCCTCTTTATTTCTTTCCTCTAGCAGCTTTTTAAAGTTTCCAATAATACTATCTATTCCTTTATTTCATACTTCTTTTAATTAGTTTTTATAGGATGAACATTCTAGCAAGTGTTTTATAGTTTCGTCTTGTTGGCTATATGCAATACATTTCACTTGCTTGTATAGGTCTGATCTTCTTATAATCAACTTACTTAGTGTAGATAGCTTATCATTGGTCAATTTGATTAGAAAGCTTCTTTGTTGGGATTTTTTAAAAGATGTATCCCACGTGTGCCTGTCTTTAACCCTTTCCTATATTAGGTCCCATATATGAGCCTAGTGTTTTAAAATCTGTTGACTCAATTTTTTCTCAATTCTATTTTGTTGTGTCCACTAATAGGCTGTTGTCTTGTTATTAATGTTCTTAATAAACTACCTGATTTGATCATCTAGAGTCATCCCTTGCCACTTGATTGCAGTAATAATTTTGCATAAGGTGAGATCTTTCCATTCAATCAGTAGAAATTTTATAGCTTCTTTAGCTAAGGTATCTGCTTCTTTATTATAAGGATAATTTGAATGTGCTTTTACTTTTGTAAGCTTTAAATCTATATTTTTCTTCTTTATTAGCTCTACCATGTGTACCCAGAGTAATCAATTTTTTTTTTTGGGCCATCTCTTGTGTGTTCTTCTTGAGTCTTCTTTTTCTAAAGATTTCTATTTAGAGATACATGTTTGATTGTCTGTAAAGATTTCTACTGTACTTTTTATTGGAACTACCAGAAGAATTGTTATTATTGCTATCAATTCTGCTCATATAGATGAGGGCCACTTGTCTACTCCTGTTTGGAACTTGCTTTCTATTCTATTTTTGCCAATCTGAATCCAAGCTACACCCATCTTTATTTCTTCTTTACCATGATTAATAAGTGATTCATCAGAATAGAAGATTAGCTTTTCTTTGGATTTGCGATTACATTGAAGTATAGTTATTAGATGATTTTGATATGTACCTTCTTTAATATTTTTTCTAATAATAGATTTTTTCCAGGTTTTAATGTTTACATGATTTATTCTGTCGTTTTGAATCTTGAATGGGCTTTGGTCTTTATAAATCACTTCTTTAATCCTTTTTTCAAGTGTTAATCTAGAATTAGGGATTTTTAAATTTTGTGTTCTTCTAGTGGACTTTCTTGTGTTGATTTATAATACTGTATATATCTCTCCTATTTCTCTTTCTATGATGCAGTTACCATTCAGTATTGTACCTTCCGAACATCCTGGGCATTTTTGTATATTAGTTTCCTAGTCATTGTTGGTGCTGCAACTGACAAAGTGCTCCACTATCATAACATTTCTCTCTTTTTCTTGTCTTAATTTTTTCCATATTACTAGATTTTTTTTACTTCTTATCACTATTCACAATTTTTTTCTGCTTGTCTCGACAACTTCTATTTTGGAGTATTCTAGTTCCCATTTCATAAAATTTTTTTTTCCAGATCTTGTGAGTTGCTTTAGTCATTCTCTTGAGAGGTTTTTGATTATAATTTGAAACTATTCTGGTATAGGTTCTTTGCTTGTGCCTTGCAGGAGCTAAAGTATTTGTTAGTCTCTTATATTTTTGATTTCTTAATCGATCAGCTGGTCCAGATACATCAGTTGATTGTTTCTTAGTAATGGTATGGCTTTTTTATATTCTTCTGGTGTAAGATATTCTCTAATCCAAATATTTCTCTTTTTCCATTCAAAGATATCTTGCCATTTCCAACTATGAAACATTATTCCTATATCTTTAGCAATTCTGGTTATTTGGAGTATAAAGTTGCCTTTGTCCATTAAATAACTTAAGGATTCACAGGTTAATAAATTGAGTGGTCCCCAATTTTTGATCTGTGCTTGTTTGAGTCTGATAATTGATGTGATTCCTGCTGGTCCAGGATCATTTAGTCTATTGAAAAGTCTTGTCACTTGACTTTCTCTTTGTAGCTTCCAAATACTTTTCAAATTTTGAATCTTTAGATGGTGAATTATGCTGTTGGACATGGATCTGCACAAACCACTCTTATTCTTAAAAAGTTATTTGTATGTTGTTGTTAGAGTGTTGCATATTTTCCAGGACAATATACTATATTGCATCCTAAATTTTATTCTAGGTATTAATGCTCTATTTAAAATATAGAGAGCTTGTTTATCCATTATCTTTTTATATTTAAGGGCTCTTGTGACTATATTGACTTCTTTAAGTGCTCGTTCTTTAAGCTCTATTGCTGTTTTTTGATTACCCATCCAGATCTCCAAGAATCTAGCTTGTTCTGTTCTATCGAGCTCTTTGATCACTTCTTCTTCAATACTTGCTTTTACTTTTTCTGGATAGCAATTAGGATTGTTTATGGTAACCAGGACTGATTTGTTGCCATTTATTTGAGAATCATTGGCTTTGTAGAAGATTCTTGCTATTTTTAGGATCATTTCCATATCTTTCTTAAATCTTGCTATCCACGTTGTATCATCCATAAAGGCTATAGCTGCATGTCTTGATTCTAACCTTCTTGTATTCTGTTTTTTAAGATCAGGATTTCATGTCACTAACATTTTGTACCCTCTTTGTGTATCATTTTGGATTTTGCAAAGGAGAGGATCATAAAAAATTCTCCAAAGTAGAGGTAAGATGGTTTCCTCTTGGTCAATTCCATTCCCAGCTACTATTGATTCTGTGAGATTATTTTTAAATATAACATGGAATTCTCTATTTTTAAAGAGACTCATTATGATTTTTATGAAACCTTTTGGAGCTTTAATTCTTTCTATTGCTTTTACCAGCATGTCTAGACTAATTGTATCATATGCTTTTGCAGTATCTTGAAAAAGTATTCACAGTTCCTTTTTGTTTTCTCTGACATTTTCACAAATATTGTTAAAAATTTGAATTGATTCTATTGTACTTTCTTCTGACAGCCCTGCATAGTTCAGACCTTTGAGAATATTATTAGTTTTACAAATATTCCCTATTCTATTGGTAAGGATTTTAATAAAACACTTTCTTGTGATCTCTAGTAAGACGATAGGTCTGGTATTTGAGAGTTCACAACCTTAAGGTTTTAGTTTAACTATAGGATATATATAACTTTGTTTCCATTATTTAGAAGTGACTTCTCATTTTAAAAAGTTGTTTACATTTTTCTCAAGAAATCTTTTCCTTTTTGGCTTAATCTTTTCAGCATTTCATAACTGATTTGAGATTTTCCTGGAGCTTTGTTGTTGGGAAGTGTCCTCAGTGTTTTACTTAATTTTTCTTGTGAATTTGATTCAAATAGTTTGTTATATCAAGCAGTTTGGATGTATTCTCTTGATTTGTACTCTTCTTTCCACTCTTCTGGTAAACTGTTGTAGCTAGCATTTCTTTTTCTGAAGGCCTCATGGTGATAATGTCTTATTTCCTTTGCTATTTTATCTTTTTGTGTTGTGATATATTCATTATCCCTCTGTTTAATCTTAATTCTATTTAATACTATTTTACCTTTTGTTCGATTGGTTAGAGAGCTGACCATCTGTCTCTAATTGTTTCTTAAATTATCACATCTCTGTTCTAGAGTAGTTTTAATACTATCTCTTGTTTTTTTGACTTCAAATCTTTGACATATAAATTTGAGACCTTCTATAGTATCTTGGATATCTTTTTTCGAGGATTTTCATGACATATTAGAGATACTATACTGGGTACAATAATTTTCAATTTGATGATTTGGATTGTGGATATTATTATGTTTTTTATAGCTAAGCTAAGGGCCTGTAGTTTATCTATTTCTTTTAAAGTTTTGGCTTTATTGTAAAGTCCTTTAAATTGTAGTGCTTTTTTATAGCTAATAAATTCAGCACTGTGTTTGTAATGCTTTTCTTTTGACTGAAGTATTTTCTTTGTTATCAGTTTGTTAAAGGCTGCTTTATATAACAGTTTCTCAAAAGTTTCCCACAGTTTATTTGCCTGATTCTTCTTTTCATCCTGATTGAGTTCTTTTTAAAGCAAAGGCTCTAATAATATTTTAAATTTGTAATCTACACTTTCTTGAAAGGCCTGCTATTGTAATGGAGATATTTACTTTATATCAATTCTCCTTGATATATTTGTAAAGGATTTTGTGATTCTGCTTTATGTAAAAAGATCTTTGTCATGTAATATTATTAGAAGCATAGTGTGATCACTTCCTATAACATATTCCATGTCTTGATTCTTAAATTAAAGTAGTGGGTAATTTGTTAGACTAAAAGAAATTCAAATATAGTCTATTCTACTACTACTTGTTAGTTTCTCCTTGTTAGAGTTTTCTCTTTGCCTTCCTATATGGCTTGCATATTGATAAAGTTCCATTCATCAAGAAAGTTAAATAATGGGATTTCAGATCACCATGATGGTCTGAAGCTTGCTTTGAAAGAAGAATTTCTATTCTTTGATAGATTGTAAGCTGCATTAAAGTCTCCCATTACTATTGTGTGAAAGCCTTGTCCATATTTTCTTTTAATAAGATTGGTTATCTTATTTTGTACCATTTTATACCTTAGTTTATCAGAAGGAATATAGATTTGTATAATACAGATCTTCTTTTTTTTCATAAGCATATTGGTGGCAATAATGTATCCTTCTTCTTTTTCTACTGATACAACCTTTTTTTCCAAATCTCTTCTAATTAAAAGACCAACCTTTACTTCAAATGGTGTATCTTTGTTGATACTATAAAAGTATTTATAATCTTTTGATTGTTGAATGCCCATTGTGCATTGACTTGTATTAGTTTTATTTCGTATAATCCCAATATACCTATTCCTTGTTTTAGTATCTCTTCAATTAGATTTTGTTGTTTTGTTATATCTGTGATCCCTCTGATATTATATGTGTCAATTCTAATCACCCTTTTATCTATATCATCTTCTTCCTGGATTTTCTTTAATAGTTTGTGTCTACTATTATTATTTAGAAAATCTTCTTGCTCATATTGTAAAAATGCGGAGATATCTAGATGCCTATTTCTTCCAACTTATTATTGTTTATTAAAGTTCGTTTGTTGCCTATGTCTATAGTTTTTGATAAGGAGGCAGTAGGCTCTTGCTCCTCTTGATTGTTATTAAGGACTGGTGTGCCTTTAGGAGTGGTTTGCTTCTCTATTACTTAGTCTTGATCTTCTGAAGATAGTCTGTCTCTCTAAAGTATCTATTCTAGCATGTAGTCTTTCCAGATTGACTAAAATACTCTTAAAGGGATCTTGAGGACTTTCTATTTCGAGTCTCACTTTATCTTACAGGAAATTACATCTGTTGATTCACTGATTTCTAATTGATTCTCTATTGCTTTCTGTTGCTAGGTGTTTTTTTCTTTTGTTCTTTTTTTGTTCTATTCTATTGTGACTTTTGTATCTAATTCATCTTTGATTTCTGAAGCTATAATAACTTGGTAAGTGGAAATAGAGTCTGTTATCTAATTATATGTTTGATGTTGATTCATTATCTACTTCTATGCTTCTGGACCTAAATCTTGTATTTCTATTTTCATTTTTAAGATTTTGTTTTTCCATTTTGAAAGTATGCTTGATACTCCAAGAGAGGCAATGTCCGTGCAAAAAAATATGTTGTTTGCATGTATTATCTCTTTCTTCTTTTGTTTTAAAGCAAAATACTGTAAAGTTACACTTCTTAAGTGTATAGAGATCTTTGGGTGTATAGTATGCCTTAGCTTGAGTACCATTCAATGCTCTGACTATTAGGCTAGTGTTGGTTTTGTTAGTATCCAGGAGTCTTGCTGAATTATCATTTCTCTCAATTAGTATTTGGTTGATTTCATTGTCACTGAGTTCATACTTAAAGAATATAGCTTTTGACATTTCTGTACTGATTGGAGTCATCCAGATTGCTTCAGGATTTAAGCTGAGATATTTATGCCATTTTATATAAGTCTTCACCTGTAGTTTTATATTTATCTCATAGATATGAAGATTTTGAACTGCTCCATATCTTTTTAGATGTACCTTTATAAGGTTCTTATTGACTTTTTGATCCACATATATTAGACATACATGCCAGACCTTGATATCCTCTTTGGTTTTAGGTTTTTGAAAGACTTTTCTATTTAAGTTTTTTTCTGTTTTCTGTTTTTTGCAGATAGTCAAGGATGTTATATGTTGAATTGCGAAGTTATCTTCTTTTCGATTAACTTCTTTTATATATCTTGTAACGTCTTCTTTTTCTTGTACCCAAAAGATAATCCATTTGTTTCCATTAATAAATTCTTTTCTTAACAGGCTTCTTTTTTCTTGTGAAAGTTTAAGAATGTTGCTTAAGTATGCTTTGGTTTCATCTTCTGTTTTTTCTGCAATATTTGTTGCCATTGCTCCTAGTCTATAGGTTCTTTACTTTTTTATAAAATAAGGATTTATTGATGGAGCCATATCTCTATTCCTAGGAGTATAAGAGCTGTGTTCACTAATATATTGTCTTTTGACTGTTTCTTGAAGTTCCTGTAATTCAAGCTTTTCTGTGCACATGTCATTGTTACTTCATTATCTACTATTGATTTATTATCTACTTGTTTAATGATCTCCATTGATTGTTACTCTGGTTTAGTATAGTTTACAGGGTTTTTGATAATTTTCATAAACTTGTCTTCGATATAGAGTTGTAGGAGATCTTCTTTTATCTCTTTACCTTGTTGCCAGAGGTATGTGATATGCTGAGTTAAAATTCTTTTCTTATGAAAGATTGTCATGTCAACTTCTAATATCTTAGTTATAATACTATCTAAGATCATATATGTTTCGGGTAAGGGGCTATTAATCCATTAGGTTTACTATTTCCTAGTTGTAGTAATTGTTGTGAGGCCCATAGGATAGAGTGTTCATCATATTTTCTTGAGAGGTTGATTAGGGTATTTATTATATCCTCTTCTCTCTTATTTACTATTTGTAATATACGTTATGTTCTATTCATGTTTACTGGCTCCAATTTGTTGATAAATTACGTGAATGCTTATTTGTATTTATCAACAATCTATTTTTAGGTCACGGATAAATCTTTTTTGAGATTGTTGTTATTCATATATTTCAATAAAGTAATACGAAAAACTTTATTTGTTGTTTTCACGTGTTTATTTGTTTATCTTGATGATCCTATCTTACTTTTGAGAATTGCTGTCATGCTTGTATAGAGTGTCGATCAACTTGTTTAGATAATAAGTTGCACATATATGTGTGTGTTTTGCTTGTCCCTTTTATATATATACTTGTTTTGCTTGTCTGACTTTTATGTTTTCGTGTTCATGTGACAAGCTAAGGGATAGGTTGTTTATGTGTGTATATACATTTAGACTGTCTTGTCTTTAGAGAGCTTTGATATCCTTCTGAGCCTTTAAGTAACTGAAACAACTTGATTTATCGAGTGGGCTTAGTTGCTTTTTGGATTTCTTACAGTGTCAAGAAAGATGTTAACCTGCACTAACTTGACTGTGAGCTATGTGAAGTTGATATTGGCTCTCTTTTACTAACTGTGAATTAGTTTACAAGTCTCTTTTCTTTCTCCTAAAATTTTTAAGAAAAAGAAGTAAAAGAAAGTTAGTAAAGCAGTATATACCTCTTTCCTTGATGTTTCTAGGTAACTTGTTATATGTGTGTTACAGATCACTTATATTTCTTTTTGAGGGACAAATATTAAAAATCAATAATTTGAATAATAGAAAACAATTGTGAATAGTTTTTTTATAGTTATTAATTTAAAAATTTAAAAATTTCTTAGTAAGAGATATTTGATTTTTGTCTCTGTTTCATCCTTTAAGAATCTATTTTTACCTATAGATCATTATTTCAAATTCTACTTATAATTAAAAACCAAATCATTTTATTTTATAACAAATTCAATTTTTAATAATTTCTATATAATTTTTTCTCTTTTTTTTTTCCTATTTCTTTTTTATCTGGATTTTCAATTGAAAGTAAAATGAGTTCTTCTTAATCTTATGTAGTCTGTTTATTAAACTTATGCTCAGATTTTTTGGGAGGTTTTTTTTTTTTTTAGTAATATTTAATTCTTTCTTTCATTCTATTACTTTGATACATTAACTATTTCAGATTTTCTTCTTGAAATTCTTTTTGTATTTTTTAGTAAAGTTTGTTTATTATAATTTATATAAATGTTTAAAAGATCTTGAATAGTTTTTTAAGATAGCTTTTCAAGAAAATAATCATATTTTCTTCTACATATTCACAAATAATATTAAAAAAACTTTTATCAGATTGCTATATCTTATTTAACTAGTTTTCTGTTCAATTATTGATAATGAATAAGAAATATAGCAAATTAGCTTAAATTCCTTTAATTCAGTACAAAACAAATATATCACAGTAGTATTCAAGACAATAAAGAAACAAATCAACTAGTCAAAATTGATTGCAGAAACTTGAATCAAGACTTTACAAAATAAAAAAATAAAATTATTGATACTTTAATCAAAGAATTCTACAAATGAATTTTTCAAATCAAACATATTGCACAATGAAATCTTCTATACAAAAATCATATACAAATCAATTATACTTTAGAGAAGTATATAGATTGAAAAGTAATATTTGAAAACATCAATCTTGGTAACATTAATCAAAGAATTGCAATATTTGAAGACCATATACAAAAAAATTTTCAAATCAAACTATGGAATCAAGAACTTTCAATAATAAGCAAACTATTAAAAAAAAACTTCACAATATATCAACAAAATATATGTATAATATGTCTAGAAATAGAAAACAATTTTTATATATCTACTTGTATAATACCTATAGATATATATATATAATATCTGAGAAGAATCATTATATAATTTATAAATATAGAAGACAATTAACAAAAAAAAAGACAAACATGACAAAAAATCCATACAATATTTTGGATAATTTTACCAATCACAATAAAAAAACTTATCAAAAAACATGTCAGTATAGAACTAATCAATAAAACAAACAATCTTATATGCTATTTATGCATGCAAAAAAAAACAACTGTATATAATATGCAAAGAATTTAAAATATATCTTGGAAAAACATTAAAATAAAGATACATAATCATAAATAATTGGAAAAAATTCAATGAAATATCAGCCAGGAATAAATAGCTTTATAAAACCACTTAAAAAAGAAACTCAAATAATAAAGATCAAATAAAAGAAGCAATCATTTAATATTAATGAATCAAAACCATGTTTTGCACTTCTGATCATCTACTTTATTGATAACTAAGAATTTACAAACATTTTTTCTATAATTTATTTTTCTTTTTTTATTAATACTAAAATGACCATCTTAATATGTTAAGCCTCTATAGGATTGTAATAGGCCAATCAATAAAAAAGTATAATTTCTTTAGATAGCTAAATTTGTAATAAGAAGTTAGTTGTAAAAGTATAATAAATATACATAACAACTTTTTAATAAATAAAACAAGAATGAGTCTGTTTAAAAAACAAAAAACTCTTTACTGATTTTCTGATTATGCATAAAAAAGATATTTGTAAAAAGTTTTTATACTTTTTTGTAACATTTTCTTTAAATCAATTTAAATTTTTTTTCAAAAACTATTCAAATCTTATCTTTTTTTACTTATATTTTTTTTTAAATAAAACTTGATTGATAGTAACTTAAAAATCAAGAAATATTTTTTTTATCAATAACAAAGATGTTCTGAAAGAAAGAAAAACTAAAGTATAGTTATTTACTTATTTACTAGAGAAATACTATAGAGTCTTGTTATGGATAAAAAATATAGTTCCACTCTTTTTGTCCTGTTTTGGACTTTAATAGTGCTTGTTCTTGATTTTTTCTAAAAAATTTTATTTATCTCAATTTATCTTTAAATTTTGAGTAGTACAAAGTTTCACAAGCAATGATTAAATAATAAAAATATATTGGTAAAAGAATATAAATAAGCTTCAATTGATTATATCATATGTTTAAATACATTTTCTCAAATTTTTAAGAACTTAAGATCTATCATTAGTTATTTTTATTGATACAGATGAATACAGGATATTCAATCTTCTATATCAGTAATATCTAAAAAAATAAAAGCTAGAATAGGATGTATGAAGTAAATAGTATAGACCTCTTTCTTTTCTTTTTTTCAATAAATATATTCTAATAATTTGAATAATATCTTTTTGAAAAGTTTTAATATATTCATATTCTTATCAAAAACTAATAATACAATAATCAATAATAATAGCTTTGTAACAAAAACTAAATACAACTCTTCCTTCTTTAAAATTTTTTAGCACTAGTGGAGTTAAGGCTCTATATAAAAAATTTTTTATATCATAATACTTGATATTTCAGATAAATTCTTAATATATTCTAGAAATAGTAATAAGTTATTTGGTAGGCCAAAGTTCTAGAGAGTACTGTAATACAAATAAGTCTAGAAATCTTTAGTTTATTTTTATTTATTTTATTTTAGTAAAAAGAAGTATTTACTATATACTAAATAGTTATATAGTTATTCTATTTTGATTAAATGAACTATTAATAGATAATTCTTTGTACTATTTAGTGATCTGTAAATCATTAAATAATACAAGTAATTATTTATTCTGATTGTTCTTAGATATTATTTTTATTTCATCAAAAGATTTGTCATAGTACAAAAATAAGTTAATATTTAAAAAAAAAATGAAAATAATTTATTTATTATTTTATATTAAAATAATTAAATTATTTTTTATCTAAAAAAATAGAAAATTTCTTAAATATAAAATAAAATTAGTAATAACTATTGTTAATTTATTATTAAAATTAAAAAAAAATAAATAATTTTTTAATTAATAATTTATAATATTAAAATAATAATTGCAATTAGAATATAATAAATTATTAAACAAGTAATATAATAAAAATATTTATATAAATCTATAAGCCAATAGCATAATGAGCATACTTCCAGATTACAATCAAAGGTCTATAGTTCAATATTACTCAAGAATTAAAAATCAAA